>APFE030101813.1:2763-14150 GCA_000404065.3 Pinus taeda
TTAAAGGTATGGTCACCGAATATAACTAACTTCCTTGAAATTATAAAAATGATTTTATGACTCTGGTCCTTAAGTCAAAATTAGTCGTTGGTCAAGTTAGCAGTTGGAGGCTCTGCTCAGACTATTTAACATGCAAAGTTGGATCTGTTTCTTCAACCTGTCTTGACGATGAACCACACTAGTTGGTTAGAAACGCGTCGACAAAGGTTTTCTTTAGTGATTTTCGCCAAAACTCTTCTTATAATTGTTGTCAACTCACTGATATCTGTGTTAACTAGTCAATTTACTATAAATATCCCTATTCATGTATGTCATTCAAATTGCCTATTGAATTGGAGGTAAAAGGCATAATTGTAATTATCATTGTATACTAGTGAATGTACAGTGTTTTCAAGTAGCAGGTGAGCTAATTTCCTCAGGAATTGCACAAGGAAATAGGAGATTCCCTATTCTTTAGGAGCATGAATTGGGAAAGGAAATAGGAGGAAGCAAGAGGCCTTTTTTTGCTTAGTATTGGCCAGAGTAGACTCAAGAGGAGGAGATCAGTGTTGTAGTGCATATTGAGCTTCAAGCATTGAAGTTGTCATTGTAATAGATCATTGTTCTCATCTTATATAATACAAACAGAGGAGGGTTTTTTCCCAATTGGCTTCCCCAGTAAAAACAGTGTTCATTGTGATTGAATGATTGCATGTGTTTCTATTGTATATTTTCCCTTCCGTAGATTGACTATAAGAAATTTGTGTGTATTGCTTTCAACCTGAATTCATTAGCAGCTGAAAATTTCAATTTATTTGTACAGGCTTCATCAAGTTCTCCTTACTTTTGATTAATATCTTCTTGAAACCATCTTTTCAAGATTTTCCTTCTTTTTTTTGCTTCTTCTACTTGTAGCTTTAAAAGAGTGACATTTTCTGCTTCTTTGTTAAGAACTTGTATTTGTTCCTTTCGTCTTTCATTTTCTTTCCTGAGCCTGCTAATTTATGTTGAAGATAAATCTAGTTCCTTTTGTTTTTTATCAACTTCATATATGTACATTTGATAAAATTCCCTTAGTTGTAATGTCAGGTCTTTCTCTTTATTTTCTGCTTCTTATACTTTGGAGTTTCAAGAGAGAATTCTTCTGAGTGTGTGATTTTCCTTCTATGTGTTATTCCATTATTTCAAGGCACTAATTAATTCTTTTTCCACGTTTTCTTTCGCTTCATCATCATCATCATCATTGTCAGATTCTTTGATATAAGGATTTACATGATTATCAACATCTTTATCTTGACCTGTATGTTTTTGACCTTCACAAAGATCTTGAAGTTTCTCCCAAAGATGCTTGGTTGATGAGAATTTACCAACTTTCTCTTTTACGATGTATAGTAGAGTACTAAGAATTACATTCATAGCTTTCATATTGTACCTTCTAGACTTGTTAGTAGATGTGTCTCCATAAACAATAGATTTCCATACAACATATCCATGAGCTTGCAAATAAGCTTCCATTCTATATTTTCCAGAATACAAAATTTAATTCATTGAACATAAGAATTGGACCAACCTATTTCTCTTCATCAATGATAATAGGATCTGATACTATTTAAATACTTGGAAGTTCCTTTGATTCCTTTGAATGCTTAGTAGATTTCTTCTTTGATTTTCCCATCTCTGCACTTTGATATTTTCCTTCTAGTTGTTAAGCTACTACTGAAGGAACCTGCTCTGATACCAATTATTGGAAATATTGAGAAGGGGTTGAATAAATATTTCTTATCAATTAGTATTATTTTAATTTCATAGAGCATTAATTATTATTAGCATTAGATAAACATAAACATTCATTAACAACATTCAACGATGCATAACAATAAGACACAGAGATTTTTAGGTGGAAACCCCTTTGGGAGAAAAACCACCAAACACTTCTTAATATTTGTCTTCAAAAATATGTACATCAATTTTTTAGCTCCAACTGAAGGAGGCTTCAACCCCCTTATTTATAGGCTCCAATTTGTGGGATGCTCCTACACCTTGTTTACTAGATACAACTAGAATGATGCTCCAATGCCTTAGATTTCAGGCTCCAACCTGACAGACGCTCAAACACCCTGTTTACCAAGTGCTATTGGACGGACGCTCCAACACCTTATGCAAGCTACAACCTGCCCAGCACCACCATGTCACTCCAAAGTGTTCTCGGGATCCAACCTGAAGGAGACTCCACTCTCCTGCCTTGCACCACCCTGCCACCCTAATCAGTCGACGAACCATGTTTCACAAATTTTAGGATGGGTCCCCCTATGCCCTAAATCAATCCAAGAGAAATATAGCACAAATTATGTCAATCAAATCTACCTCTACTCATCAAACTCTAATTGTCAATATCAACCACTTCTATCTTTGTCCAAATTGCACAACAAAACCTAGCTTCACAATTGTAACCAACATTGTTCATCGTATTGATAAATATGTTAATAACTCTAGCATAATTGAGTCCAATTATTAAAAAAAAAATCTGCATTGTATCTACTCTGGCATCACAATCTTGTAATATAGTCACTGCTAACACTATTGACTTGTGCCCACGAGGACAATCCTAGATGCCACTAATCTTATCTATGTCAAATTAGAAGTTGTATCCTTGATGAACTTGGTATAATAGGATGTTTCAATCAAAACCCTAGTTGTTCATACCAATGTCACAAAATTCTCACTTTCTGCCATAGATTGTTAATACAAAATTTACCAAAATATAGTTGTGGATGACTTTGTCCTACTTCAACACAAAATATTGGTGCTCACAAAGATGTCTTTGCAAGCAAGCGGCTTGATATGAATAGGTTTACCTAACTTATAACATTGAAACCCTTACTTCCAGTTTACTTCAGATGTACAATAGTAATTTAGATAATGAAACCTTTACACAACTGATCTTATAACCATACTTGAAGCGAAAACCATGTGACATTGTTGTAGTATTTGACAATGTGGCTTCTTCAATTGATGAATGCACAGTAAGCAAATATTTTTCTTCAATAATTACATGAACAGTAATGATAGGACTTTTTCCTTGCTACAAGTATTAATGAACCAAAACAAGGAAAGTTGTGATTTCTTGTCAAGGAAATATATAATTGTGAATACCCTTCCTTTTAAGTGTTCCTTACTACCTCTTGAATCCAACTAACCAGAGTATGTTTCTTTAAACAGTTCTTAATTTGTGATATAATGAGCATTCCTTTGCAACTATGTATATCTTTGAACTCTCTCTAAGTTGCAAAACCACTCTCGCTTATAAATAAAAGAGAAGTTCTACAAGAGTCCTTGCAAAATCCTTATTTCATTTTAAATCTAGGCTTGTTTAATATTTCCAAATGTTAATGTCACTGCCTGTAGGTGTCAACTGAGTGGCTAGACCGTTGTGATTAGTTTTGCAAATCATATGAGTATATGTATAGAAATTCCTCTAGCAAATAAACAATTAGCCCATTGTTTTGTGTTTTTGGAAGATCCACTTCAAGCACCCTTATGTGCTCTTTGAATGAACTAAAACAAGTGTGTGTGTGTGTGTGTGTGTGTATGTGTGTGTGTGTGTGTGTGTGTGTGTGTATATAATGACTGTGAAAATGAGTGGCCTAATTTTATGTATACAGTGACAGCCATTCATTTTTTTATTCCAAGCACTAGTGTCTACACACATGGCAAGTCCTTAAGTTTGGATTATGCCCTAATACAAATCTTTCATGCGGCTATAAAAGAAATTTCAAAAGGAACCACAATTATTTTAAAACTTTAGGCCTATTGCATCTATACTTGAATGATTATAATAGCTCCAATTTGGGGGTCGAATGTAACCCAAAATTTATCCCTTACATATTCACAGTGAGCAAGAGTCCTTCCTTCAGAACCACGAAAGTTCAAACAGGGTATTCACAAAACTAAAGATTTCATAATAGGTCGCAACCCTTCCAAGACTTGGATGACATACTTGTATAGGCAAGAATTATCTCTAAACTATTACAAAAATACTCTCTTACTTCAAACTTTGATGCCCTAGAGGTCCAAGACCTTTTTTCTGCAGTAGAGAACAATGAATTTTGCTCCTCAGTTTTTGGTTCCTTCACTAGTATTGTAGAGACTAGACTAACAAACCCCTCATCTTAAAGCCTTCACCAAAACCCTCCTACAAACTTTGCCTTTCAGCTGATGTCCAATACTCTAGAAGGCCGAAGGGAATTGCAAAAAATAATCACATAAAATATTCGTTGAGTTTCATCTAGTAAGAGGTGAGATATATATTTATATAGCCTTTGGAGACCACAGGTTAGGGGAACCAACATGCACCTTTTGGAGAAAGATTCACCAATTAAAATTTGAATTTTTAAAACTTGAGGCCTAAGAAATGAGGTCGTTCCACCTTTTGGAGTTTGGGATTTTTAAAATCAAAGATCCTTTCATGTTTTGATAATTTAAGGATAATTGTTGAGATAGTCTGACTATAGACCTTTTTGGTAAAAATCCCATCTTCAAGATTTGACTAATGATAGGGTGCCACATCAACATCTTTTGGGTTTTGACCCAAAACTTGGGTTCCTCATCTTAAAACTGGCATAGCTCATAAACCGTTAGGGCTTTTGGGGTGTGCCACATACCAATGGAATCAACTTGACGAGGATATTCAAATGATCATGGCCTTGAGCCAAAACAAATTGTTTTTCATCATCAAAAATTCAAACAAGTGTTATGCTACTAAGATTTCCAACCATCCTTTGATCGGAGCTTTCAACTGATGCAATCTATACAAATATTAAGAATGTTCATTAATGGGTGTTGGCATCAAAGAAATCACCATTCAACAGGTCCAAGAGCATCTAAGTCATCAAAATCACCTAGGGATCACACCAAGCCTTAGCTACACTAACCCTTAACATGATTGGAGTTTTTGTACCAAAGGGGTTCAAACCAATGACCTTCACATAAGGAGTAATTATTATCATGATAAAGGTAATGCATTATAAAAAATACTTAGCACACATAGCTAACTTCAATTACTTAATCATATTTTTAAAATAATTAAAACTTTGATGAACAACTTAACATACTATTGTTTTCACCACTAAACCACAATTTAATTGACAAATTTCCACCTATATTTAACTTGTAATTTCCATCTTCATAATATTATATTTTTGAATAGAAACATCAAGTCCATATGTGTACTTTAACAACATGTGAGGAATCTATACATACAATCTTATTGGAAATATGGATGGACATTGTAGTACATACTTATATGTCCTTGTGAAACTTTTGGTTGTCCATATAAAAGTTTACTAGAAAGATACTGTCACATCAATATGGTGACTTGTATCTTAAAATCTATTTTAATTGATAATTAAACTATATAAAATAAAAATGTGCTTAAAATTATCAGAAAGATACTTGTGGCACAAGAAGATAGATTATTAAAACAGCTTTGTAATGTTCTCCATTAATAATATAAAATATAATACATATATATAGATATTAAATATAAGAAATAAATGATAACATAAAGAAGATAGTAATAGTAAATAAATAATAATAATGAAGAAAAATAAAATAAATAATAAATAGTATAAAATACTAGAGTTCAAATACTATAAATATAAATAAGTACATGTTGCAAAGTAAATAAAATAAGAAAGAGTTAAATTAAGATAACTATATAAATAGTAAAAATAAGTAAAGTTATCAAAAAGTAAAAATGAATAAAATAAGAAATAACTATATTAAGAGAATTACTAAATTAAGTTAAATATAAAATAAAGAAATAAAAGTTGCATGTTGACACATGGAATGTGTGCATGCGGTTCCCCTTCCAATGTTTGCTCTATTTAATAGACGATGAGGAAGACGAGAGGCTATTCCATGATTCTATCATCCATTCTCTTGGGAGAAAAGTGTTGTAAGACAAAGGATTCCCTGGCAGTAGTACGTTGATTGAGGGCTCAGGGGTGACTAGTCGTAGCAAGATTTTGTGCAATTGAGCTTATGGTTGGATGGAGAGTCGTCTCCAAAACTTTGTTGCGGTTAGCAGGATTCAAATAGCGTTCAACACCGAAATCACAAGTAAGGAATATCATCGCCATAGGCAAGTTGTCTTTGCTCATATTTCTTAAATTCGATGTTAAATCGTTGATAAATTGTGTGTTGATTATAAATTGCATAATTGATCTAATTAGTTGCACGTTTTAATTTCAGAGTTGTTACATATGGTATCAGAGCGGGTTTCAACTCTGTGTGACCTTCAGAATAAATGAAAAATACATTAATATATATGATGAAGTTGGATAATAATTAAATCTCCCTCCATAAATTAACAAAGTACCATATCTTGAACCTTAAAATTATAATTAGTTGAGCAATTTTCTCCCTCTACTTGTTATCCACAACCTTGTAATTAATTTTATAATTTAGCGAACACCATGACAGTGAATCCTGAGACTAAATCAGGCAACCTATCGAGCCTCAAAGACAACATAGTCGTAATTTTGTTTAAAGAGGTCTAATAGTGTACTCTCTTTCATTACAATCTATTTCAGTAAAGTAGTTGTGTGAATTGTTCGACCATTATCAAGAAAAAAATAAATAAATAAAAATCTCAATCCATTTGAACATAGAAAACCCAGAGACCCACAAATTATAAAATATAGAATTTTGATAGTCACTATTTTTTTTAAATGGGAGAAACCCCTGGTCTTCTTACAGCGTACCATTATGGAATTTTTGAATCTCCAAACCCAAAATAAGGAAGTGGGAAACTTTCGACGTAAATTTAAATATATAATGTATAGAAGCATCGTATGAATGTAGGTTGCCCTTCAATTCATCTATACTTTGTACATCGTAGAACACAAGAAGCAATAAAAATTGCATTGTGCTAATACAAGAAGTTCCAAGACCAAAGCCAGCCATAATAGTTAAACAAGAGACGTTGCATGGCAGCGAGTCCCTGCATTGATCTAGAAATCTATTTTTGAGAAACAGTACAGTCAGTGCAATTTAATGACACCAACTAATTAGATTTGCCACTGGAACTGGTTCCCGTGGACAGTAGCCAAGATGTCGTAAGGGGCGATCTTGCTAGCACCTTACCTTCTCAAGCTTCGAAACCGAAACCTGAACTTGAATAGTAATATATAAAAAGTAGGAATAGCCAGAAATAGTCATAATAGGAATACCGCAGCTGCAACCAGAACAGTGACCGCAACAGAAAAACGACTAGGCTATTGGATCTCCTCGCCCGCCAGCCAATAAAAATCTAAATCGAAAGTCAACGGGAAAGTAAGCAGAATAGGAATAAGAGGAATATTAGCAACCAGAATATGATTCTTTTGTAATCTTTCCCTCTTTCATAGCCTTCTTAGTAGCAGCAGGTTGGTTCTCTATCTTTCTCAGGTGGTCATGTAACGATTGTTTTGTGTTCTTCGCATCAACCGATTCAGGTAACTCAAGTATGAGTGAAGCTAGTGATCAACAAGAGCAATAGAGGCGGCAAAAAAAGCAGTGGCTTACACCAGAGAATTTGACCAGGTTTTAGTAAAACACCCATCCAGCATAAAAGCTATTGATTCCAGAGGGGTCGGTGACGGTTTGAGTTTGGTTAACCTCATGTCGGAGGAGGGGCTCTGCAAAATTATCAGAAAACAAAATTAAAAAATAAAAAATAAAGCCCCTGAAATTTTCAGCAAGTGAAAAGTGCTACTGATGGGGAGAAAATGCCATGCAAAGGCACTCACCTTGTAAAATAATCGTCATCTTGAATTACATTTGCGAGATGCTCTATCTAAACTATGATTGATCTAAGAGTCTTGGAAGATCGATCGATATATGTTGTTATGCAAATTATTCCAAGAAATTCCATCGTTGTAATGCTATGAATACACATAGATTCTACAATAAAAATTAACATCAATAGCATCTGCATGCACGCTATGTGTGTCTTGCTTGAATGTTATACGTATCTTTGGAAAATCTGTTGTGTCAGAAGTAATAATAAGTATGCTTCTACTACCCATACTACACAGCAGGAAAAATTGAACGGCCATTAAAATTGCATGCATTCAACAAATATTAAATCGAGAAGTGACACTAAATATATCCCTTTTTTCAGAGGAAGAAGTGACGCTCAAGATTAGCATGCATAATATACATGGTATTAACTTCAAATTATATACAACACTAAATAAATCCCTTTTTTCAAATGGAGAAGTGACGTTCAAGATTAACATGCATGATATACGTGTCTTGCATGCATGCTATTTCTGGTATGCTGCTCCAGTGTTCATCTCCTAAACGCGATGATTCGATTGGCATGACGGCTTGCATGGGCTTGCATGTTGAACAAGTGCACCCTCTGGAAATATTATGTCGACTTTCAAAGCTAGTGGCTTGTTTAGTTGTAGAATGAGCTAAGAATGAGTATGTTACAGAGCTTGCTATAGATCTGCGAAGATAAAGCCGAGATAATGCCAGATTCAGTGAGATAAATCCATTGCGACTGCAGAGCCGGTTGGAAGCCCAAAGCATTCCGTTGGAGTTTATAACCCAGCCATCGGTTAGACTGGTTTCAAGCTTCGGGAACTTGTAGTAACAGTTAAGCTTGATGCATAAAGAGCTAGTCTGGCTGCTACTTTGTGGAGAACGACTTCTGATCGTCATGTAACCCAGCATCAGAGTTCTTCTCATCGGTTGCAGTGGAGTCTGGAGATTTATTTTCCTTCTGACACATTTGGTCATTTCACCATTTGCACATTGTTGTCAGGTTTATATCTTTCATTTTTTAATATCAATAATGGCCAGTGATTCTTAAAGCCTTCTGGTGTTTCACTACTTTCTGTTGATGAACGCCTTTCAGATAGTGCGATCAGCCGGGTACGCTATTAAAAATATCGTTGTTGATAACCGTGGGTAAGTGCTTGCCTACCCTATTTTCTTTTCATATTTTCTAATAGTGACTGAATCCCCAAATATGAAATCTGTCTTAAATTGAAAAAATATGAAAAAATATCACTGCATCATGAAGATTGGAAAATTGAAAAAATATGAAAAAAAATCACTGCATCATGAAGATTGGCAAAGCGACCTTTGGGACTGCAATTCATTGTACAGATTTTAAATGGTTTCTTTTTTCATATTTTACATGATTTTATATGGTTTACCATTAAGCATTTTTCGTTCAGGATTTGGGGCCTTTGTACCTTGCATATCGGTTGAAGGCATAGCTACATTTGCAGCAACTACTCTACTCGCTTGGGGATTTAGGAATGGAAATAGCAATTTTGCAAGGTTGAAAGAGAAAGAACCTAAATTCTATCATGCCTCTGCCACACTTAAAGAATTGTCTGCATGTTCACATGCACAAGTGCTTGCCTACCCTATTTTCTTTTCATATTTCCTAATAGTGATTGAATCCCCAAATACGAAATCTATCTGAAATGGAAAAATATGAAAAAATATCACTGCATCATGAAGATTGGCAAAGCGGCCTTGAGACTGCAATTCATTGTACAGATTTTAAATGGTTTTTCTTTTTTTATCTTTTACATGATTTTATATGGTTTACCATTAAGCACTTTTCGTTTAGGATTTGGGGCCTTTGTACCTTGCATATCGGTTGAAGGCATAGCTACGCCTGCAGCAACTGCTCTACTCGCTTGGGGATTTAGGAATGGAAATAGCAATTTTGCAGGGTTGGAAGAGAAAGAACCTGGAACCTTCAAAAATATATAGTGAAATAAACATTACCTATCAGTCTGTCCTTGTTCTTACTTTAACAGGTAAAAAATACTATAGAACAATTACTTCTTACTTTCACAGGTAAAACTATAACAATTTTAAATGGATACAAGCAACAAGAAGCGTTTAGTTGAATTTTACATATTTGCAAGCAACAAGAGGAGTTTAGTTGAATTTTACATATTTATTAGCAAAATAATGGCTTCTTTTCGAGACTTTTTATGACATATTGAGCATCGAAAGATGCCATACTTGTTGCTGCTTAGATAAATGATATGTTTTCCCTTTCATATGCAAATTCCTGCTCACATGTCCTTATCCAAGACTGCTATATCGTCTCAGGTGATGATATTACCGCAAAAAACTCTCATTTTTCTCGCTTCCTGGGGCGTGAAGCGGGTTGTTCCGATCTGTTGTGGTTGCCTTGCTGAAGCAAGGGCACAGCAAGTTGTAGCGATATTACATATTCTAAGGTCTGAACCAATAGCTGGATGTTCTAGATGTTCCTCCCATGCATCTCAGAGCCATTTGTAAGCCATGTGACCATGTGTTTGGCAACCATGTAACCGAAAAAGAACATATCACAGATGGGAGATATAATATAATATATACAAGCATACTTGTGTTCTTCTTATCAGAGATGGGAGAGCATGTTATTTAATGCCCTCTATTAATGCTAGCATTAGTTTAGTAACATTTAAAGCTTTGAATAGCCCCAAGAGTTAGCTCAATCGGTCAAATCAAGTGCCTCGCCAATGGGAGGTCACAGGGTCGAATCCCAAAAGCTCTTGGGGTCAGGTTAGTAAATAGGCTGAGGGGTGTTCATGCCCTTCGGGTGGCGTCCACTCAGTGTTAAACAACCCTGGACGTAGCGGCTACCCACTGACCCGGGTATCCGTGAACCAGTATGTGAAAAAAAACATTTACGGCTTTGAAAATATGAACAAACAAATAGGTCATAATCTATGCTTTTTGCCTCCCCACCTTGGGAAGAGACCAAATAAGATGGTAAATCCATCCATGTTAAAAAACTTTGATTATAAATCAAAAGCCAGCACTAAGAAACAAGTCAAAACAGCTCTAAATAATGCTAATTCCATCGTTTTCGATTACTACAATCTCTAGTCATTGCCAAATGGCAAGGACTAATAAAACTTATGCTAGTTAAACCATAGGGCTTTTCACAACATGATTCTCACTATTTCTGAAATCCCGAGGAAAAGCTTCAAAGGTTAATATTAGAACTATAGAGGAACCAAAGTGTTCAGCGAAAAATTATTATTAAAATCACCTGTTTTCACATATACACATACAATACGTGTAATAGCATGTGTATTTCTTTAAAGAGTGAGTTACACAGTTTAATGTTCTAGAGTGGAAGTCTTGAGTATAATAATATAATAAAGTAAAAGATATTTAAATATAGATCCTACAAAATATTTCATCAATAAAATATACAATAATTGTATGTATCATATATTATTGTATGTATTATTATATATTGATGTTAAAAGTAGGTGCCTTTGTTTTTAAAATTATATACGTCAATCTGAAATTACATTCTTTTCCATGTAATTTTATATTACACTTTTCCATGAAATTAAAAAGTGGAGCAAATT
>APFE030101823.1:450-16082 GCA_000404065.3 Pinus taeda
TCTTATATCATTGTGGGAAACTCTGCATTCCACAAACTGAGAGAGTAAAGATAATTAGGGAAGCACACACTTCTCTAATATCAGGTCACTTTGGGGTAAGTAAAACAGTTGCATAGCTGCGAAGGTTCTGTTATTGGCCGAAAATGAATGAGACAGTTTCTAGATATGTAAAGGGATGTGCTATGTGTGCTAAAAGCAAGCCTAGCAACAGAAAACTAGGCTTGTACACTCCATTACCAGTTCCTTCTCACCCTTGGGAAAGCATTTCCATGGATTTTGTTGGAGGACTGCCTAAATCTAGGAAAGGTCATGATTATTTGTATGTTGTGGTGGATAAGTTCAGCAAAATGTTTATTTTGATACCCTGTAGTAAACAGATTACAACTGAACAAACTGCAAAGTTATTCTTTGAACATGTATGGGTTCATTTTGGATTACCCACTTCTATTGTATCTGATCAAGACACCCGATTTGTGGGGAAGTTTTGGTCGAGTCTGTGGGAACTAATGGACACCAAGTTAAAGAAAAGCACAGCTTTTCATCCACAAACAGATGGCCAGACAGAACTAGTTAACAGGATGGTGATCCAGCTACTGAGGGGATATTGCAGCAAACACCCTAAGCTTTGGGATGAACACTTGTGTTATGTGCAGCATGCTTACAATAGAGCCAAACACTCTTCTACACAAAGATCTCCTTTTGAGATACCAAGGTCTCCTTTGGATTTTGTCTTTGGTAAAGATACCATGGTTGATAAACACAGTGATGTGGACAAGGCAACTAGGTTCATCGAATAGATCCAGGAGATCCATCAGGCAGTACAGGAACAGCTAGAAAGGAGCCAGGCCAAATACAAGGCTAGGCATGATAAGCATCGGATGGAGCATAGTTTTCAAGCTAGGGACCAAGTCTACCTGTATATCAGCAACGACAGGATGCAAGGTGAACGTAAAAAGCTAAAACCTATCAGGTATGGACCCTTCAGGATACTTGAGAAGATTGGTGAGAATGCTTTTCGCCTTGATCTACTAGCTTACATGCACATCTACTCAATCATAAACGCAGACTATTTAAGGTTGTTTGAACCTTCAATGATTGAGGACCCTGAAGAGCAAAGTCAATTACCTTCTGTTGACGACCTGCTACCTGAATATCTTAATGAGTTGCAGGAAGATACAGTGATGGACAGGAAGGTAAGGACGACGCGCAGTGGACAAGTGGAATACCTCAGGATTGGACTTAAGGGTTCGAAGCCGAGCAGTGCGAAGTGGATTGAGACTGGACAAGTGAGACAACAATTTCCTCACCTAGTCGATGCTTGAAGAAAACCAACTTTTGGTGGTCCAAAAGCTTTTTCAGTAGGGAGGTCGTGATCTGAATCGGATCCATAAACGACTGACAAAGAACCTTGACTGTATCGGGACGAAACAAATCGTTAAAGAATCCAAAACAGCGTCAAAAACACCCTGAACCAGTGGCCATGGCAACCGACGTGGAACGACAAGGACCTCAGTCAAAGCGCGCTGACGGAGGCCCATGGAGACCGCGCAGGAGGCCAAAGAAGCCGCTGAGAGCCCCAGATCAGGAAAAGGAGGCGATTTTGATGCGCGATTAGCGCTTCGCTAGGTGAACAAGGCCGAAATGGGGGAGCCTTAAGCCCTTGGTCGCGTTGGGAGCCAGAGAAACCGCGGGTGGAGACCAAAAAGCGTTAAAGGACAAAGGTGGAACCCGCGCCCTGGAAACCGACGGTTTTGATCAGGGTGCCCTTAAACGATAAGAGGTTTTGGACAGGAGCGGAGCGATCCCACTCAACGATTGACGCGTGGCAGCGGCGGTGAGAGAAAAACCGCCGTGATCGCGTGCTAATGGTCGAGCAGGTCAACCGCGCTCGACGTGTGTACAACGTTGGATCTGGAGGAGCCCAGATCGGATGGCTAAGATTGCGCCCGTTGTAAGAAAGCGGAATCGACAGGGAATTAAGCGGCGATTTAAAAGGATTTGGAATCCGTTTGACCGCCACGGTGGAGAAAGAACGTATCCACGACATAACCGAAGAAGCGAGCCGACGAAGCATGCTGGCACCAGTTAGATGGGGACACGTGGCACTCCCTAAGCGTTCATGCTGACGTCGAACAGGGAACTCCAAGGCACAGCTGCAGAAGGTGAATCGACGCAGGCGGGAGAGGAACCGAACAGGCATAGGGATCAAATGGTTAAAGCCATGAACGGAGACAGTCGAATTAGTTGAAGGATTTTGAAAGGAGTCCAAACGACCAAGAGACAGTGAACAGTGAACCCTGAGAGGAGGACTGAACACAGAGAACAGTAAATCCAAGCAGAGGAGACAGAGGGCCGAGCTGACCACAGAAAGCATCGAGCACCAGAGAGCTTGAAGATTCAAGCCTTCCCATAGAGGAATCTGTCTGGATTGAGCATCACAGTTGGCTCTTTCCATTGTAGACCAAGGGTCACAGAGTTGGTAGGAAAAACAAGAGTCTGTGTACTCCGAGTGGCTTGGGGAATCCAAGAACCACCCCTGCCAAGCAAGCAAAATCTGTTTCAGGAGAACTCACATTGAGTCCCTGTATTGTAATTTCTCTGTTGTAAGACGCAATAAAACAAGGCCACCACTGAAGCTGGACCGGAGACGTAGCCCTGGAGAATAGGGTGAACTCCTTATTAAAATTGTTTGTGTCGTTGTGTTGCTTACTGTACTTCTCTGCTGTCTTTCCATTTAAATGTCTGTGTATTGGCAATCTGATCGATCCTTTGTTTCAATAACACAGAACACACACAACACATGAGTCTGTAATACCTTTTGTTTAATAAATCTTCAACTGAGGTCACTCATAAGGTGACTATCAGATCAATGGTGGGCCAATAGTAACCAGCCCTTAGGATCTTGTGAGTGGTGATTCGGGCAGCGTAATGTCCCCTACAGCATCCGGCGTGGAATTCCTTCATTCATTTTTCAGACTCTTCCTTACTAACACGCTGAAGGATTACTCCGTCTAGACACATCCAACCAAGGCCATCTTGGGTCAAGCAAAACTTAAATGCCTTCAATCTCAGGGATCTTCTTTTGCGATCAACTAGGTGAGGAGGGGTTGATAGGTTGCGTAGATAATAGATAATGTCCTTATACCAATCATCCTCTTCAAGTTCAATAGAAGTGGCACATACCAGCTCTTCTTCCCCTTCTTTAATGGCTTCGTTGTCGCTTTCAGTTAGCATCTCAGCCAAGCCTTGACCTTCGATGATTTTCTTGGGACGGATATCAAGGTCATATTCCTAGATTTTGGATACCCACTTCCCTCTGGACCCCAGCCAATCAGTTTGTGACAACACATCTCTTATAGCAGGGTAGGGGACATAAGCATATATCTTGTTGTATCTCACATACACTCTAAAGAACTTGAGAGATTTGTAAGGGAATAAGCTTGTTTCTTAGCTAT
Source organism: Pinus taeda (assembly GCA_000404065.3). Classification (NCBI taxonomy): domain Eukaryota; kingdom Viridiplantae; phylum Streptophyta; class Pinopsida; order Pinales; family Pinaceae; genus Pinus; species Pinus taeda. The sequence goes on from APFE030101823.1 coordinate 3,906, forward strand.
GTTTCACTAGTTTTGGGGATGGAGGAACGGCGGGTGCCGGGCACGAGTCCCCGGAACGGCTAGAGCCCACCCCTAAATTTTCAGGGAACTGGAGGTTTGGGATGGAAATATATATATATATGTGTGTGTGTGTGTGTGTGTGTGCAGAATTCAATATTAACATTTGTAGTTGTTTCAAGCTAGTATTATGCACAACCCTTACACCCGCTAATTAAAATCTCAAACAATTTGAAAATGGGTTGAGTGACATTCCATTATTGGCCACTAGACATGAGCTTTAGCTTTAGGAAACTTAAGTCTAACTACTTTAAATTTGTAATAAGGTCCATGAACAATCTATCAAGGAGAACTGTCTTTATATTATTTTTTTCTCATATTTCTCGTTAATGATGACTATGTTAAACACAAAAGACGTTCCCTTTTCAATAGGTTTTGCAAACTTTTATAGTTGTGTTGAAAACCACTATAAAATAATTTGGTTTTGTAATGATATTAAATTCATATTTTAGATTAAGAAGGAGACTGAATAGGAATTTAAACATTTAGTACTCAATCCAATTCACAACTATCTTATTGTTTTCACAATGCTTGGGGTTGGGATGATGGAAGCATTGAACTTGAATGAGTCCTCAAAACCCAAATACAATATGTAAAAGCTGAGATGATTCTAAGAAAGAACAAGAAAAATAACCACAAGGATCATCCTTCTAAAATTGTATTTTCTATTTTCTTGACATGGATGGTGTTTTTATAATTTACCATTGAAAATCAAATATCTAAATCACTAAAAATCCAAAATGAAACCCATCATACAAAACCCATGTTTTGAGCTGCAACTTGTACAAAAAATTTAGATTCAATGCATTCCAAAAAAAATGAATGGGAAAAATGATCATATTGTTCAATCATCAATGTCCATGATTGTCAACACTGAAGCTCTTTTCTTCGATTATCCCTAAAATCCCTAAAATCTGCCCAAAAAACCCTTGAAATCTGCCAAAAACATCCCTGAAATTTGTCCGGAAAGTCTTGGAGATAGCTAGCAAATCCCCAAGTCCCCAATTGTTTAGGGATGTTTCCTAAGGGTCCAAAAGTCCCCAGAACGCAAGGACGCAGAGTACATGAGTATTTTTAGGGGGGGACAGGTCCTATTGCAACATAGGCTTTTAGTGATTGTGTATATTGTCTCAGCGTCACAAAGCGGTTTACTCATGAAAGCTATGGGCCTTTCTCTTCATCATCCTTTTGCATAAGTACACCAGCAATAGTATCTCTAGAGGCAAAAGAATAGATGATGAAATCCTTAGCGTAGTCAGGGTTGGCAAGGGGTAGAGGAAATTCTTTCTTTGCTTTCTTCAAAGGACCTATTTGTTGTATGGTTCCATATGTAAGGAGTGCCTTTCTTCAGAAGGTCATTCATAGGCTTTATGATCTCAGCAAAATTTGGTATAAATCTCGTCACAAAGTTGATTTTGTCGAAGAAAGACCTTAGGGCTCCTTGGTCGTTTTGGGAAGGGATATCTTTGATTACTTGGATCCTTTTGGGGTCAATGCTAATCCCATCTTTGGAGACTATGCGCCCAAGTAATTTACCATTGTCAACACCAAAGACTGATTTCTTAGGGTTGAGGGATATGATGTACTGTCTAAATTTCTCAAATACTTCCTTAAGTGTTTACAATGGTCTTTTCTTTCGTTGGAGGCCACGATCAAATCGTCTTGGTAGATTTCCATGATTTTCCCAATTAGGTCACTGAAAGCGAAATCCATGGCCCTTTGAAAAGTGGATCCTGCATTTAGTAAACCAAAGGGCATCCTGAGATGCATGTATGTTCCCCATGGTGTAGTGAAAGCAGTTTTCAAACGGTCTTCCTCTTTTACAATGACTTGGTTGTACCCAGAAAACCCATCCAAAAATGACATCATTTGGGACCCAATTATTTTTTGCAATAGATTCTCCATGTTGAGTAATGGGTAGTTATCCTTCAAACACACTCAGTTGAGATCACTAAACTAATGCACATCCTAATGCGGTTGGTATTCTTGCGAGAGATCACAGAGTTGGAAACCTAGGATGAGTGTCGAATGGGAGCAATGATTCTAGCATCCACCATCTTTTGGAGTTCTTCTTTGACCAAGGGGGTGAGTTTGGGGTTTATTCGTCTTAACTTTTGCTTAACAGGCTTTGCCCCTTCCTTGAGTGGAATGGTATGTTGAATAATTTCGGGGCTATAGGCTTTTAGATCGTCATAAGACCAAGCAAACACATCCTTGAATTTCCTTAGCAAACTTTCGAGTTCACCCCTTTCTTCTTTAGACAAGCCCTTTCCGATCTTAATTATTTGAGGGGAGGTCTCAGATCCGAGATTGAGGTTAACTATATCAGGTGAGTCAGTGCTATCAGGCTTAGTTATGTTATGATCATACATGTCGAAATGTTGCTCATTGATCAGATCTTCCTCTTGTTTTGGTGGTTCTTCATGATTTTGGAAGAAATTATTTATCCCTTTATCGTTTTCAAAACAAGCCAATAATCCTTAGAGTCATGAATAGAAGGTCGGTAAATGGTGTCAACTACACATCTCCCTCTATTAGAAATATCATAATCAATGATTAAGGAAGTAGAAGTGGCTACGGCTAAGGCATTGTCCACATAGTTGAGGGATCAGCCGAGAGCTCGAAAGGACACCTCCTTAAAACCCTTGATCATGTGGATGGTCCTTTCTTTATAGGGTTTCAACCTCTCATGCTTTGTGTTGAAAGTTCCTCTTATTTGTGACACAAACATGCCAGAGTCCCCTATTATCAGCAATTGTTGAATTTTCCTTAACTGGGAAGCTTCAAGTCCCAATAATAGGGCTTCATATTCAATTGCATTATTGGTACAAGTGAATTGGAATCTCAAGGCAAACATCAAATACTCCTCGGATGGAGAGATGAGGACAATACCGGCCCCAGATCCCAATTTAGAGTGAGCTCCATCAAAATACATTATCCAAATCCCGAGAGGAGGTGGAGCTTCAATGTGTTCATTCTTGAAAATCTTGCATTCCCCGAGCTCAATGTTTTCTTCTTCTAGGACTTTGTCAGGATTTTGGGAGGAAGCGATCATGGGGGCAGAAAATTCATGCCTAGGAATGGATGCATAGGAGTTTTCTTTCCAAAGGAGGTATATATCGGATTTGTCTTCACTAATGGACAAGTTTAGATCCTCAATTAGTTGCTTAGACACAATCATCCCCGACATAGGGTTCATCTCTACTATGACTATGTTTATGGTGAATTCTTTTTCAGAGTATGTATGAAAGAATGTCTTTTCTCCTTCCACTATTCCACATACCCTAAACTCATCACAATTCAGGATTATTTTATTGGGGCATTGTCTTGAAAGCTTGAGCCCAAGTTTCTCCATTATACTTAAGGACATGATGTGAATCGGACTACCAGAATTCAAAATACAATTTCTTAGGTGTGACCATTTATCGCAAAGGCAATATATAAGGGGTCATTCATGTTCAAAGCTAATCTCATGGTAAGTTTTATGGCAGCAAGGTCGGGAGGTTTCTTCTTGAAACCCTTTCTTGTTTTCTTGCTAGTTTCAGGCAACGTATTGCTTTCATGGAGGGGTGGTTCTTGGTCATTTGAGCAGGTGCCATGATCATCAACTTGCACCATGTTGATGGAAGGCTACTTCATGGCTTGATCGAGATCAAATATGATATCTTGGGCCTAAAGGAGATTAGTAGGGTTCTCGTTTCTAACATCAAAGGTCAATTTCCCTGTGAAAGCATTGAAATACGTGGCTAGGGTCACTTCTTTTGGGGGGGGTTAATTTTTGGGGAATAGAATAAATAATCATGTTAAATATTTGGTTGAACTTGACTATAGATTCATTATCAGCCTTTTTGCAAGACAAGAGACCTTTGTATAATTCAACTACATCCTTTTCATGGACCCACCTCTTTTTTAATACGCCAACAAGGTCTTCCTAGGAAGAAATGGAGGATGGGGGCAATGACAGGTACCATACTCATGCATCCCCTTCTAAGGAGAAGGCAAAGGAAGTCATGCAGGTGAATTCATTATAGGATGCCCCACATGTTTGATATTCAAAATTTAAGAGATACTCTTGGGGATCCTCCTTCCCAATGAATTTGGGCCTATCAAGATCTTCAGGAGGGGAATTAAAAAGGCCTCCAATCATATTGGAATGGTTCAAAGGAATGAAAAATTCATGCTCTTTCTTCCTATTGTTCATCCTTCTATCAAAAAATGAAGTGTGGGGTTTTCCATCTTTTCGTCAATGGTATGTCATGATTTCAGGGCTCTCCATTTAAGAAGGATGTCGTGGAGTCGCCAGAGGAATAATTAGAATGTCGTCAATGAATCAATTCCTCAATTATTCACTAGGGAGGTAGACCTCCTTCCTCCCCGGCAACGGCGCCAAAAATATTACCGCACAAACTAGCAGGGGTTCTAGGAGGGGATCTTATAAAGCAACTACTAAGCCAAGGGGCAACAATGGAGCAGATCCTAGGAGGGGATCCTATAGAGCAACTACTAAGCCAAGGGGCAACAATGGAGCGATAGCCCAATGTCACCTCAGCTAAGGCTCCCTGCTCTTTACGGACTTTCACCGATGGGAGGAGAACCGTTATAAGAGGAATCACAATGACAAATGGATGAATGATCAGATAAGGAGTTATTCCCAAGGTGATGGGCTCTCTAAGAAGGGCTATGAGAATACCTTGGCCTAGGGTTAGAGGATATGCCTTGACAAGGGGCTTCCTAGACTTAAGGATCCTTATGGAGAAATGGATTCTATGTAGTCCTTGTGGAATTTGAGTTATAAAGTTGCGGGACCACAGAGAACCCAGGTGGACCTGAACTAAGTCAAGGGTATGGAGGTGATCAACCAAAGAGGGGCTTGACCTAATTAGGGAAGAGAATAGGATCAAAGAACTAACTTTCCTTTGAACTTTGAATGCAATGATCCAAGTGGGGACACTAACCCAAAATCAGCCTAGAGAGAGAAATGATCCCCGAGCTAGGGCTTGTAATATCTTGGGATTCCACCATCACATTAAGCTCAAATTTGGAGGAGCGCTTGAGAAGACCCCATCATAGTTGTGGACCAATTTTCAAGGTGTTTGGATGGCTACAAAATATTTTGTGTGATGCCTTAGGAGACCTTCTGGGGTTAGGCCTAGAATTGGGAAAAGTGAAGAAAAGAGAGGGAAATTTAACCACCAAAGGGATACGAGGATCAATGCCTTGTTGTTTGGGCTTAATGGAGTCAAGATACACATAGATAGAGAATTGTGCGTGCTAAGGAGCCCTAATTGATGTTTGTTAGCCTCTCCAAGGGCAGCAACTAGGTCAATAGGGATTTATACATCAAATTTGTCAAAGAGATGAAGTTTCGAGGTCTTTCAACCTAAGAGGTGCCTCTAGGAACATTTACCGATTCTCTTCAAGTACAACGCATGCATTAAATCACTTATTCAAGGTTCCCAGAAGAATTTTGCATTTACTTTAACCCATACAAGACTAATGATAATGATAACATGCAATAAACTAGTAAAATAACAAGAATAGCATCAAAATTCGACTTACATGAGAGAGAGAGTATTATCCATTAATCAACTTTGCATTAGAAAGAAGCTCTAAAGACAATAGCGAAAATACAAACATCGTATTGCATCAAGAAAGCACCAAAAGTTTACCTAGTGATGATGATCAAAATGAATCATCTCACTTGTATTTATACACTCTCTACTAAATTCGATTTAGCTAATTTGGCCTAATTGAGCCCCTAAAATAAAATAAATTGCATAATAATAGTATTTTTGGTGACAAGCCCACCAAATAGCTCAATAACATAATAAGAAGCCTCTCAAGAGGGTCAAATGATGAACAAAGTGAGTGGTTGGGCCTTTGAGGAGGCCTAATGAAGTCCAAGGGGTGCCCTAATGTAGAAATGGACTCCAAACATAGTGGACAAGGAGTTGGCCCCTTGTTTTCCAAACAAGAACATTTGGTGCTCCCAAGCGAGTGTGGGGGCACAAGGACATCCTCATGGGTCTCCAAATGGATCGAATATGCCTGTAGACCATTTGTAAGGGTTGGAGTAATGACATAAGCCCTCCATCTGCAATGGGAGACATCCTCTAGACCCTATAACATCTTCCAAGTGTATGGTGCAACCATGGAGTTGGTTGGGCATGGTGAACCAAGTGCATCATCCTCATCCTGAAGGTGGAACACAAGCAACCAATGAGTGTTGTTGAGGATCCAAGAAGTAATATTTGTTATGGTGGAGGCCCATGGCTCTCAACACTCACCCTACAAGTGCCAATGTGGCCCTCTAAAGGGCTAGGACCCCGTATAGGGAGACCAAGCCCCAAATGAAGACCTACCTGCAAACCTGCATAAGATCCAATGCGTCCCCTTGCCCTCCAATACAACAAGTCATTAGAATAATCAAGTAATAAAGCCTACAAGTCATGGGATCAATGGGGCACTTCATGGTGGCATGCCCTTCCATAGTGGCCTTTGGCATGTACAAGTGTTTCCAAGCTTAATAGGGGGTTAACCAAAGAGCCTATTAAGTGGTTTCAACCTCTAAAGGGGGTGAAATGTCCATAGTACATCCCTCAAGTGGTAGGTGGCAAATGATAAGTAATGGAACGGAGGGGGGATGAGGGGAAACATCGAGACCACATGTCATTGTGCAAGGGTAGTAATAACAAGGGAAGCCCACACCTGGGTATATGAGTGTAGGAGGGAGCAAATCGTGGTACGTGAGTTACCCCGGCTTTTGTTTTTCCGCCCTTCTTCATATACCTTTTTCCTTTGATTGATTTTTCTTTATAACTGCTTAGTGTTCCAGGGGATGAGAGCATGATGTGTAATATGTGTTGATTTTTGGTAGCATCGGATGTGCTCTACCCATGAAATTTGGTGGAGAGGCTAAGGCACATGAGATCTCCAAGACCCAGAAATAGTTTGGAGAAATTCCACCCGGATAAAGAGATATTAAAATAATTAATATTTTTAATGAAGTTCATAAGTCTAAACTTAGGAAAATTAAAATATTAATGTGTATTAATATAATATGGGTGAGAAAGTTCTAAATAACGAGGATCAAGCCAAATCTAATCTTAGTCGTTGATTAGCGACTTAATCTCGGTCATTAAATCGTCAACAGGAAAAGTATAAGAAGAGGCTTGAGGGTCAGTTGGAGATACACCAAGACACCAAGAGAGATCAGTCAGATCGATTTTCTGGGGCAAGGTTTGCTGAGGAAATCGAACCAGTGATCAGTTGCAGCGAGGGGCAGTTCAACAGGAGGTCAAAGAATACATATCAAAGAGGCAGTAGAATACCGGAAGAGGCAGCGCAAAGCCTTGGAGGGCTAATGCAGAGGCAGCAAAGGTTGACGCAAAGGCTGAGGAGGCCAGCACAGAGGACGCAGAGGACCAAGAGGCTGACGCAGAAGTCATAGAGGTTGACGCAATGGATGCAAAGAGCCTCGAAGGCTGCGCTGAGGTGATCCAGTGGGACAGACTGAGAGTTGATTGGCTGACGCAAAGCCAAAGAGGGTGACGCAGTTCCAGGAGAGGTGACGCAGTGCCAGAGGAGTGCGTGGAGCAGGTTTCGCTATCTAGCACAAGGAACAGCCGGAGTCACCGTAGGATTGTTCATCCGGTTGCTAATTAGCCAAAATATCTGTCTCCAGATAGAGGAATTGCTGCCAAGGAAATTCTCTGAGGGGTGAGCCATTTCTGGCACCCTAGTTGTTTTCAGAATCTACTTAATAATAAAACCCTCTATATGTTGCACCGGTTTTCTCAAATTGGGTTTTTCCGGGGACGATTGTCCAAAAATAACGATGTCCCTTGTGTTGTCTCAGTTTATTTCAATTGTTGATCTGTATGTTTATGAAGGCTACAATTGTGTTTATTTCGATGTTTATATTATTAAATAACTTGTCAATGTAAATAACAAGTAGAAGATAATAAACCAAATATTGCAATAGGGGTTTCTGATGTGTTAGATTCAGAAATTTTCACATGGTATCAGAGCGATTGCAGATCATAAGAGACTGAAGGCACCAGCCAGGAAAATTTGAGAGTTTGTAGCAGAGAAGCAGCTGTCCCGAGAGACAGCATTGTTCCAGAGCCAGAGACGCAGAAGGAAGAGTGGCGCAGTGCAGAGAAGGGGATGCAGAGGCTCACGCAGAGCCTGCATCAACATTCTAAGCCAGGTGAAGAGCCAGCGCAAAGGTAGAAGGGGGGCAGATCAGGCCTACGCAATGCCCGTCATCTTTCTCAACGAGGAAGAATTGACGTTAAGGCCACAAGGAGCTGATCCAGCTCTCACTGTGATTGCGTAGAGCCAGAAGGGCTCAGATTCTTCAGTTGACGGGGCTAAGGGAGTTGTGCAGATTTTGATTTGAGGAGCTAGTAGTACGTTGTTTCTGTTAGTGCAAAACAGTGTCTAAGGAGACTGAACCAAGGTAGAGGCAAGCACTACCTCGACGTATTTCTAGCCAAGAAATCCAGATCCGAGTTTTGTTGGGGCAGCAGCGAAAGAGGGAGAAGGGAACCAATTCAACATTCATTTTGGCAAAGATGGAAGACGCATCTCCAAGAGGGAGGTGGGGTGATCTGGAGTTGTAGTCGAGAGGACTACATGCAAGGGCAGGATCCTTAAGGTGCCCAAACTATTGGATCACATACAGCTACGGGAGCCCTTAATGACAATAGCATGATGACCGGTGTCGAGTGGAACGACTAGGCAGTGCTAGAGTGCAGAAGTTTGTAGCAGCGCAATAGAGGTTGCAGCAGTGCGAGAGGCACAGATATGTTTGCAGTGGCACCAGAGGAAGCATAGGATAGCAGCAGAGGTAGCGTCAGCATCATGAGGCTTCCAAACTGACTAGGATGTCAATATTTGGGTGAATTCAGTTACCTACTTCTTGGTAACTGAGTTGCAGTGCAACAGTTAGCAATGGCAGTTCTATGGGCAGCATGATGCAGCTTGTTTAGAGGAAGCTGCAGTATAGATGTAGTAGTGGCAGTGGCAGTGTCATGGGCAACAGTACAAGGAGCAGCAGTGCAGAGGATGTGAGGCAGCAGGCCAAGCATCAGCACAAGTACTGATGCTGAGGATCAATGAGGTGTTTCTATAGTGAAGCATTACTAGAGCACATTCATCGCTAAGAGGGAGTGTTGATTTTTGGTAGCATCGATAGTGCTCTAGCCATGAAATTTGGTGGAGAGGCTAAGGCACATGAGATCTCCAAGACCCAAAAATCATTTGGAGAAATTCCACCCGAATGAGGAGATACTAAAATAATTAATATTTTTAATGGGGTCCCTAAGTCTAAAATTAGGAAAATTAAAATATTAATGTGTATTCATATAATATGGGTGAGAAAGTTCTAAATAACGAGGATCAAGCTAGATCTAATCTTAGCTGTTGATTAGGGACTCAATCTCAGTCGTTGAATCATCAACAGAAAAAGTATAAGAAGAGGATTGAGGGTCAGTTGGAGATACACCAAGACACCAAGAGAGATCAGTTAGTTCGATTTTCTACAGCGAGGTTTGCCGAGGAAATCGAACCAGTGATCAGTTGTAGGGAGGGGCAGTTCGGCAGGAGGCCGAAGAATACATATCAGAGAGGCAGCAGAATACCGGAGGAGGCAGTGTAAAGCCTTAGAGAGCTAACACAGAAGTAGCAAGGGTTGACGCAGAGGCTGAGGAGGCCAATGCAAAGGACATAGAGGGCCAAGAGGCTGATGCAGAAGCCGTAGAGGCTGACGCAGTGGACGCAAAGAGCTTCAGAGGTTGAGCTGAGGTGATCCAGTGGAACAAACTGAGAGCTAATTGGCTGACGCAGAGCCAGAGAGGGTGACGCAATTCTAGGAGAGGTGACACAGCTCCAGAGGAGTGCGTGGAGCAGCTTTCACTGTCCAGCACAAGGAACAGCCAGAGTCACCACAGGATTGTTCATCTGGTTGTTGATTAGCCGGAATATTTGTCTTCGGATAGAGGTATTGCTGCCAAGGAAATTATCTAAAGGGTGAGCTATTTCTGGCACCCTAGTTGTATTCATAATCTGCTTAATAATAAAACCCTCTTATGCTGCACCGTTTTTCCCAAATTGGGTTTTTCCGGGGATGATTGTCCAAAAATAACGGTGTCCCTTGTGTTGTCTCAGTTTATTTCAGTTGTTGATCTATATGTTTGTGAAGGTTGCAATTGTGCTTATTTCGATGTTTATATTATTAAATAACTTGTTAATGTAAATAACAAGTAGGAGATAATAAACCAAATATTGCAGTAGGTGTTAAATTTTCTAAGTCTATCCATTAGAAAATTAATTTGTATCTGTTGGTTTACTTCTTCTACTTGTAAATTCTAGACAAGTTATTTAAAACATTTAAATACCGAAATAAACACAATACAATCACAAAATCTAGAGATCATCAACTAAAAGAAAACAAGCACACAAGTGACACCGTTATTTTTGGACAAATGTCACCGGAAAAACCCAATGCGAGAAAACCGGTGCAGCTATTCTGAGGGTTTATTACTATGCATTATTTCCTTGAGCACAAATGGGTGCCTAACTGGCTCACCTGACAAAGAAAAATACACGGTAGCAATACCTCTATATTCGAAAACAGGTATTCAGAAAACCTGTCCCACGAAACCCTCTCCAGCGACTTTGAAGCTCAGCGTTGGCCCTTTTGGCCTCTGTGTCAGCCTCCTGCTGACCTACGTCAGCCCCAGGACCCTCTACATCAGCCCTTTTAGGCATTGCGCAGCCTCTGCGACCCTCTGCGTCACTCTAGCAGCCTTTGCATGGATGATGCAGTCCCCCTGGCCTCTGCGCTGTCTCTGTTGGGCTCTGCGTGGCCTGAACTGGTTGTTGCTCTCGCTCTCCCTACTTCTGCGCTAGTCTTTACTGTCTCTGCCTCTCTGTCAAGTACTCATTGCCCCTCACTGCTGATCACTGATTCACTTTTGCTTAGCAACTCCGCTCTAACAAAGTGAATGATTGATCACTCTAGTGTGTTCTCCAACTGACCCTTAAGCCTCTTCTATATACTTTTCCGGTTGGTCCTTCAACGACCGAGATTAAATCTCTAATCAACGGCTAAGATTAGATTTGGCTTGATCCATGATTTTTGGAACCTTCTAACCTAGTTTTATATTAATACCCATTAATATTTTATTTTTCTAAAGTTTACACTTAGGAACTCCATTAAAAATATTAATTATTTTAATATCTCCCAAACTGGGTACAATCTGTCCAAACCATTTCTGGGTCTTGGAGATCCCATGTGCTTTAGCCACTCCACCAACTTTCATGGCTAGAGCACATCCGATGCTACCCCAAATCAACAGTAGGGGTTTCTGATGTGTTAGATTCAAAAATTTCACAATATGTAGCAGTGGATACCCCCTTATGGTGGGGCAATTCATCGCCCACCAGGGGTTGGGACAATCATAGGTTCCTTAATGATGGAGGGGGCTCATCTAGGGCCCATAGGAATCAGGGTGATAGCCATGGATAAGGGGTAGAGCTCATGTTTGGCTTTTGCCCATGTGCTAAATTTGTATGTCCCAACCATCTTTTGCATTTTGTGGTATGTTGACCACCACGTGTCAACTACCCATAGGAGTACACCCCCTTTTTTCACAAAAGGGATAGTGCTTGATCGACGTGTCCAGGCCATTCGACTATCATCATCGGCCCGATTATGTTATGTTTAAACCCAGTGTGCATGTGTAAATTTGTAAATAATCTTAGCAGGTCTGAGTCATGTAGGTAAACTGCCTAGGCAAAATTTTCTAGTGATAATTTACGTTCTGGAAGGTTTTTTGTCTCACCAATCCATGATCGGCAGAGTTTTCCTTCAGCCCAACCCCAAAGCCAGAATGAATTTTGTCATTAGAATCTTAGTGTGCTTCGAGTCTATGTAAAAGTAATTTGGAAATAATTCTAACTATTTGATTAGGTTATTACGAATTGCTTGATCTGCTAGATTATATGTGTCGCAGAACTGGGTGGTCTATGAGGGTCTATGTCAAATGGGTTTTCCCCCTTGAGATGTAAAATTGTAAAAGTCATGATGTAAAGTGTCTTGAGGGTTAGAAA
>APFE030101823.1:21666-33536 GCA_000404065.3 Pinus taeda
AAATAATAATAAGTCAAAGTTTTGAGAAAATAAATGCAAGATTTTAACTTTTTAATATATTAAAATGCATTTAAAATTTCGACGGATGAAATTGAAAGGGATTTTGATCCTCATCGACAGTCGAGATTAGTTTGACATGGATCACTCGAACTAGCCGTTGGGAAATTTTCCTTTAAATAGGGTGTTAGGGGTCATTCGAGATCATTCGATTTGTGAGTCTTGTGCTAAAGAAAGCTCTCTTGTAATCTTGTGTAATAAAGAAAGACTTTGGGGTTGAAATCTTGCTAGTGTTACTCTTCTGAAATGCTGTAAGATGTTTCATTTTTCTGCATAAATTTATTTTCAGCCAATGCTAATAGCTTGATGAAGAGTGATGTTGAACACAGGTATCTTGTTTACTCACTAGGGTTTGAATGGTAATAGAATTTCTGAAAATAATGGCAAGTATCTCCATTGGATTTGGATTTTAGTACTGTTTTTTCCCTCTTTATTGATAGTTGAAGTGAGTTGTGCAGGAAATCTAGATTGTAAAGATCAACGTGCATTTGGAGAAGTTCTCGGCTAAACCAGCCAACTCCCGAAAAGCATTTTTTTGAAGAGCCCAACCAGTTTTGATCCTGGGTTTATCATTTAAATTTATCATTTGAATGTATGAGATGTTTTCTGAAGTATCTCATAGTAAATCTAAAATTCTGAAATTATTTCTGTGGATTATTGACAAATCTCGCTGCTTAGAGTCATTAATCTGTAAATATTGTAATTGTTTCACTGGTTTGTGGGGTTTTAGTTTTAATTCTTGCATATATTATTCCTGGGTGTTTTGCTTTTGCTGTTACAGGTTTCAGATCTGAGGATATAATCTTGTTCTGAAGTCGGATCTAGGCCCTGGAGGGTAAGATCTGGCCTCAACATCATTTTTGGAGGGATAATCTTCAACGGGTTTTCAATTTTTCTGAAGAAAGTCGAAGCTATCTGCTTGCTAGGGTTTCATTTCCAGGAAAAATTTCAAAATTTTTTAGGGAGGTTGTGTGGAGCTCCTGGATTGTTGCCAAGTTTCAGCATTGCTATCTTTCAACTCAGCGCCCTATCTATCAGCTCATTCCTTCAGCGATCTGCCCACGCTATCTTTTCCTCACGTCCGCTCTTTACGCAACTACTCTCTGCCCAACGTCCAACTGTGGAGAGAACGCAGATCTGCCATTGTGCTTCTACCTCTGCCCAGCGCCTTCAAAATTGTTGCCTCTCCCAAATTTCCACACAGCTGTATCTACCCTCGCTTGATCTGCAGCTCCACTCACATTGCCCTTACGTACGTCCACCTCTGCCTTCAGTAATCTGCAGCCGCCATTCGATTTTCTTTTTCCCTACGCTGCTCCTGCATTTTCTGTCGTCAAACGCCCTCCAATCTGCATCAAACCTCTGCTTGCATTCATCCAAACTCCTCACGCTGCCATACCTGCGATATTTCCACGCTCCAGGCCATCAAATCTTCAACCCTCACCACCTCAGACCTGCATATTCACTTGATCACCCTCGCTGTCCATAAGTCTGCTCTAGCATTTATATTAGAACCTTGTACTCACTGGCTAGGGGAAAGACTCATGTGACCGGCATGAGCCATTTATTCCCTAAGACACAAACATGCCTTTTCATCAAGTTCTTATTGTCAATGCACTGGTTAATTGTCACACTAGAATGGACCATCTAGGCATAATGAAATATAGATTTCTCATGAAAAATTAGAATTTATTTTAGTTGAAACTCCCTCGTAACACCTGCCATAAACCAGCCATAGCAATGATGCATGGAAAGGACAAATATGCAATAACGTTTCCAATCATTTTGGATGTATGAATTACTGAAATGAAGCGAGACTGTAGACATAATCACTTACACTATTTTCATCCTTTAGAGGTCTGCCTAAAGATATCTGTAACAATAAACCCTTCCCTAACATATGTAAGCCCCTTTACTGGGACCAATCACCTATCAAATAAATAGAACAGAACAGTGACAAACCCTCAAAAAACCAGCTAATAAGGCAAGTTATTACTGCCAACAGCCGAAAATTAATGTTGACTTGACCTTCCAAACAGTCAACAATTACTCGCAGAATCTGTCATTTGCAGTCTAATGCTGCTTGGGAGTTTCCCAGGGTACTCTTTCCAGTCTTCTTCCATGTGTGTACTTATTACAACAAACCTGTAGTATTTTTTCCAATATAAGATAATATTGAAAGTGGGCCCTTTGGGGCATTTATAGCCCCTCAGATAACCTTTGAATTCTTGGACGATTATCGAAACCTTCACTTCCAGTTCCTGCTTACTTGGCACTCAAAGTTGTCGTCAAGCACTGGACACTCACTTTTGTCCTTATTGTGCATTTTCTCTTTATTAGGCTTGTCTCTTCTAATATCTATTTTTCAGATTTACTAGATCCCTTTCCTAGACTTTTTTTCTCAAGTCCCCACTCCCTTCATAACCTTGAGTGCCATCCAAAACATAAGTAACGTCCAAATATTCTTAATATATAATAAGATTGTAGACCCTCCAGCTTCTATGTGTTGGTGTACAGGATCTTCCAAAAGGAGGAAGGCAGACAATAACATACTAAAATTGTTTCAAGACTAAAACAAACCTTTTTGCATAACCTTCTAATTTCTAAGCCAGTGTCTCAAATTCTTATCAGTCTAAAAGTTCATTACAAACCAAAAACATGCTTCTTGCCACATAATCATCAAACTTTGCATGAACTTCATTGAGACACCAAAACCCTTACTTTTTTCTCATGTAAAAGCACAAGGAAAAACTGACAAAGAAGATCTGAAATTCACAAACCTCTGATGGTGCTGGGAAAATGAAGAAGCCTGTGGTTGGTGAAAATTCATTACCATGCCTGTTACAAATCATGAGCCTTGTCAACAACTAATGTGATATAATTCTTTTTCAAGGCTTAAAAATTATAATGTTGGAAAAAAAGTAAAAACATCGAGACAAGCTTCACTTGACTCAAATGTTCAAATTGTGAAAGAATAACCTAATCTTGTTTATATTTAACTTTAGTTTTGAAATAATGGAGCAACATGGTTCTTGGCTAAGTATGCCTCTTACAATTTGCAACAAGAAGAATAACATGGGTAGGCTTGACAAAAATCCTTGAGAATGTGATATGAATTTATAACATGAGAATAAGTCAACATGAAAGCATACCCAAGTAAAGGGTTATGAGACTTCAAATCATTTCACACAGTAATGCAAGAATTTTGCATGATAATCATAATCGTTATGGACCTCATTGGGAAGCAATTAGTTAGGAATTAATTGAACAATATAACTACTGATTTGACATAATGCATCTTCACCATTCTATAAATGACATTTAAGATTACCGGGAAATACCAATCATTATTTAATATAATCTTTTACATTTATTAATCACATATGACATGTTCCAAGTTGTATCAAATGCCAATCTATGATGTGCAAAATTCTTAAAATGTGCAACTAGGGCCAAATTCCACTTTGGGCAGCTTATTTGAAGAAGCCGATTATTGGATTGAATTCCTCTTTTCGAGAGGACCAAAATTGACCTAAAGATCAATAAATTTGGAGGAGAAAAATGCTTTTGAAGTCAAGCCCACACATGTGCAATTTGTCAAGGTCTGCTTGGAGTCAAGTTGAACAAATTGACCATCCTCCATCACATATAAATAGAAGAGACCTCCAACCTCATTTGGCACATTCACAACTCAACATTCCTTCTCTCTCTTCATCTGATTGGGTCGTACAAATCACAGGCAGCCTGTTCTTCTCCACACATGTGAAGGTTTGACTGGGCATTTCTATTCTATGCGTTGACCAAGTTGCAGCCAGCTTTGACCAGCATTGACTGGGCTTTGTTTGACTTCATTTGACTGTGATTTTTGAGGGAGAATCTCTGTTTGGGCAGGCCGCATATTTTGGCACAGATATTGAGATTTTCTGGGCAGGTTGACCTGTGTTGACCGCAGGCCTGTTTGACTGCAGGTTGACTTCTGTTTGACCAAGTTTGACAACTCCAAAGTTCCTCTCACCTTGGACCGAGCTGTTTTGGAAGAGTTTGACCAGACTTTGACCACTGTTGACTTTCTGGTTAGGGCAGGAATTGACTGCTGTTGACTGAGAGCAGAATTGCATATTTGACTGGGCTGTTTGTTTGACATTTGGACAGTGGTATTGATCATCAAATTGGTAAGTCAATTTTGACTTTGACTTTGTATTATTGTACTCTCTCTCTGCTGAACATTTGATATTTATAATAAGAAGAATTGATCAAGGGTTTCCCCATCTTGGGGTTTTTCCCTAGCTTGAGCCAAATTCTTGTGTTCTCTTATCTTGGCTTGTCTTCTGCATTTATTGTTTGTGTTCTTTCTTCGGTAATTGTCAATGTGATAATGGTTTATGTGGTTGCTAATGAAAATGAAATGGAATTATAATTGGGCTAACATGGAAGATTAAAATAATTGTCTTAAGCAAAGAAAATGTTATCTAAAATTAACATGGTATCAGAGCTCAGGTGAGGACAAGCCCAAGCAAGAGTGAAAGAGAAGCAACCCCAAGGAGAAGTTTGTTGACAAATCTCCATGGTCTCCTCCCTCTACAAGTCTGAAGATAAGACAACATGAAGTTGACTATGAGTGCACATTTGCAGTGACTGTGTTGCTAGAAGAAAAGGGCCTCTAAAATCTTCAAAATAGAAAGTGTGGAAGCAGGTCATCTAAGACCAAATTCCTAGAGGGAGAAACCTTTGATTTCGGGAGCCGTAATCAGTGACTAAATTACAGACGAATGAGTGAAGAACAAGTACCCATGAACTCTGTGTTAGAAAGCCAAGGAGCTAGTAAGTAGCCATACAAGGCCGAGCATCTTATCAAAGGAAGCAGTTCTGATATGAGATCTAAAGTACAAAGTGATTCAAAATCTGTATTCTAGTAACCAATCTCCATCTCAGAGTAAAGAAAGTTTTTGGTACAGCCTATTGGCTCTGTTCACAAAGTTTGAATGGCCAGATTAATAGCCCTATTAAGGCCTTGTCTCTAGAAGGAAAACTCTCCATGGTAGATCGAAGTTTTGGGCATCTTCATTAGCCCTCTTCTTTGTGATATGACCGCAGTCCCTCTCAAAAAGAGTGAGAGCTTAGGAGCTCTATTCATGAAGGACCGAAAGACAATTCAAGAAGATCGAAGGGCTAGTTTAGCAGCCCTCTCAAGTCCGAATAATATCTCAAGGAGAGAGAAGTCCTGTAATCATGAATTAAGGACTGAAATCATCTTCCAAGTTCTAAAATCCGAATTCTGAACATATTTATAAGTAATCTGATTTTTGGAAGGGTCATCTTTATGAGTTTGGAGCAGTCCTTAAAGCCAGCAAGAGAAGCCAGCAAATCCGAATTGGTTCAAGGTTTTACAAGCCTAGATTCTATAATCTCTGTTTTGGAAGGCTAATCCTCTAACCTATGAAGGTCCGATGCCCTTGAACAAGGTAGCGCATCTCTGAGTATAAAGCCCAAATTTCTTTATGTGACACCTTGTATGTGCAAGAAGAAGTCCCTCTTGAACTACAAGTTGAACTCTTGAAGAATGATACACTAAAAAGATCTTGCGTCCAAATTGAAGGCTAGAAGAGTGACTTTGGTCACCTTGGAAAGGAGGAGCCAAGTCTCCCTTGAATTCTGGGCATAAATGGCTTGACTTGAAGCTTCAGACTACAAGAAGAGAAGCTAAGTCCTCCTCTTAGTATAAGAATTTTTGAAGGCCAACTTGAAAGATCTACTTGGAATTTATAATAACCCAAGAAGGAGCCAAGACTCCTGTAGAAGAGAAGAATAATTCTGAAGCTTGAACAGTAAAAGGGAGTTGATCTCTGGTCACTATACCTCAAAGAAATCGCAGTCCTATTCTACAGATCTAGATACTTGAAAGCCTCAATTCTGTATACATGAAATCTGAGTTTGGAAGAAGATCACTGAAGCCAGATGAAAAGAATAAGGTGTGGTAAATGCGCACAGCTTTGAGACATATATAGTCATTCAATGCAATCTTGCTCAGAGAGCCGACCTGTGGAGTATAAATCTGCCTGTGTGATCATCAAAGGCATTTATACATGTTTTTGAAAAGGCCTTTCTCCTACAACTAGGGTACTCATTTGAAGTCCAGCTGTCTTTTGATGAAGATTATATATATATATACACTCATTTGAAGTCCAGCTGTCTTTTGAAGAAGATTATATATAAGGCAGTTCAAAATTCTAGACCTAGGGTCTAGCCTTCGGGAAAAGCTACTGGCAGAGAAAGGAGTCTTTCTTCTATCATATAACAGTGAGAAATGGAAAGCTAATCCTTGTTGATCAGTGGCAACATTAAGGACAGTATTTGTACAAGTCATAATCAGAAGGAAGTCTTGAAGCAGACAAAATTTCAGAAGCTAAGAAAGAATATGGTGATAAAGGTTGCAATGTGAGCAACTTCGGGAGTTTCCTCAATTGAGAGCAAGTACATGGCATCTTGGAGCAGCCCTTATGATCATGAAGGACAGAGGTATGTAAACCCTAAGGTATGCATAATATATGTTATTTCTGTCTAAGGGTCTAAAATGATAGAAGGTTAGATGTTTATAAGATAGAAGGGTTTGTTAGTTTTGATGACCCTAGATGGTTCATGAGAAACCCTAGCCAAATGAAAACCCTAACCCTATTTTGCTAGTTCCCTCATGAGAACCTATCTCATGATTTCTAGGGTTTGTGAAGAATCTAGGGCATATATGATAAACCCCATAATCACTGATGAGGACGATGATTTGATTTTTTAGGTCTAGGGTTTGTATTTAAAAAGCCTAGGATTCCATCCTCCATTGTTGCATGGAAACCCTAGATTGTTATTTTGATCTCATGCTTTTATTATCACATATTGTGCTTAGTAGTGCTTGTCAACGATCATTGCAGGTGCCTCATGAAGAAAGCATTGGAAGGAGGGAACTGAGAGGACCCTGTTTTTGGTTGGATCATTGGGCACTTTAATATGTAAAGCCAGGGTTTTATGCAAAATGGTCATATGGATACAGATGCCTAGATGAGAAGGACCTCCTTATAATGGATTGGGTAGTTTGATGCATTGGTAGCAGTCATCTAGCAATAAAGAAATAAAGCAGTTGGTTTTGGATAATCTCATGGGAGGATTTCTTCATCCTAGTTGAAGAAGGACCATGATGACTCCTCAAAACTTTTTTCTCTGATTTGAAGCAAGCTTTCTAGAAGTTTGTTGATAAAGTTGCCACATAGCACATTGTTGAACACTAGATGACCAACTGAAGTAAGTCTTCAAAGGGAGCTATATAATCCCTATCAGAATGGCTTGATGACTCTTCTTTCCCGATGATTATTGCAAGAAGGAAGACCATGTCAAAGGATGTTGATGAAGGCAAGACATGATAGTTGATTATGATCTAATGACTCTGCTGATGATTCGATATATCTTTGTTACCTGCAATGTTGCATGACTCGTACTCATATAAGACTCGTCTTGTTATTGACTCAACAACCCGTATAAGACTTGGTAACGACCCGTATAAGACTCGTATAAGACTCGGCAAAATTTTCCCTCCATTTTCCCTTTCCCTCCACATGATCTCCAAAAAAAATAAAAATAAAAAGACAAATTTTGAGGGTCTCCACAGGTCTTATGCAGGTCATATATGGTTCTTCACGGGTTCAATGCAGCTAGTCGAGTTTTATGCAGGTTTTGGCAGGTATGGGTAGAAACCGCGAGTTCTATGCAACTGACCCATATCGCTATAAAATCTGTCAAGACCTGCAAGTTCTATGCGAGTGACCCGTCTTGCTATAAAACCCATCAAGACCCGCGGGTACTCGCAGGGCTTATAAGAGTCGTGCTACACTGGTTACCTGAGAAGCTACATGGAAACTACATGATTATGATTGGATGACTTTGGCACATGGACCAAAGGATTAATGATAGGAAAAGTAGCAGGTTGTAGATAGCACGATGGATATGTTTTGGGCAAGGTCACTTTCCCGATATTCAGAGGGAGCTATGGTCGAGCTATGATAATTGGTTTGATGATTGGTTTGTGTAGATGCAACTATTGACGATATATGTCTAATAGATGATGATCCTCTCATTTATCAATGTAAGAGGGAGTTGACTGTTTCCTAAAGGTCTGATAAAATGGAAAAGTTGTTGATCCGAATATAGACAACTTGTGGGGCCCTGGTGTTCTTGTTAAACACCCGATCAGACATATGCCTTGCTACGAAGACTCTGAGACAATTTATGGTTCAGCCTCATCTATTGGATAGTCACTTATTGAGATGTCTCTGTGATACAATTAACTATGGTCTAAGGTACATTGTCGAGAATCTAAGATTCCATGGATATTCCGATGTTGGATGGGCTGGCACTGTGGTGAATGGAAAGAGCACATCAAGGTGTTATATCTCTTGGCATCCACTTTTATTCCGTGGATGAATCAAAGACTAAAGTTTGTTACAATGGGAGCATTGTTGATGCTGAATGTATAAAGCAGCAAGCATGGCTTATTATGAAGCCATTTAGTTGAGGAAGCTCTTCAGTGAGCCATTTGAGCACATGTTGGAAACCATCGTTATATATAGCGATAATCAGAGTGGGATTTGCCTTTCAAAGAATCCATGTTCCACAACTGCTCCAAGCATATTGACATCAGGTACCACTGATATGATACAGCAAGGAGCAATCAAGCTCCATGATTTCAAGACGAATGGGAAGGTTACTAACATCCTTACAAAGCCTCTTAGTAAGTTCAAGTTTATCTTCCTTCAGAGAGAGGCTGGGAGTCATGGAACAGCCCTTCTATGAGGGTCTTGGTTGAACATTGAGCTATGGGCGCTCCTGGGGGGCTTGAGATACTTTTTGGAGCTATGTGCAGCTATAGGGTGAGTGGTTCATCCTTCCCCTGTTGGCATTATGACACAAGTTTGGCACTATGACACAAGTGTTGTCCTTGATGGCAACTCACTCAGATGACAGATCACAGTTCAAGCTCTCAGAATAAAGGAAAAAGAGATATACGCAGGTTCCACTTAACCAAGGCGCGTATACACGCGGGATCACCGATCAAAAGGCGCATATGCCTATGCACGCACTTTCATGCAAGGAAAAGCGCGTACATGTGGGAAAACTTGTTTTTAGTCCATGGTATCTAGTCCCTGGTATTTGGACCATGGTGTTCCATCCGAAGTGTTGAACCCAGGTATTGGGTCCCAAGTATTGGTTCTAAGTGGTTTTAGACCATGGTATTCAGTAAGACCTAAGACTATAAAAGGGGAAGGAGATCACTAGGCAAAGGCATTCACTCAAGTATTGAATATCTTATGAAGAGCAAGATCTAGAATACTAGTCATCGGGTTATGGTGCATAGCTGGATCTGAACCAAGGAGGAACCTGAGCATTAGAAGAAGGATAAGTTCTGTTGATGGGTCAAGATCTTAAGGCTTGAATAGTAGTATCTTTGTGTGATTTTGATCTGTTATATTTGGCGCATGACTTGATCTATAAATCTGATAATCTGGGTATAACCAATGTCTGAATATTTGGAAAGGGAAAAGTGTCTTTTATAGATTTGTACACAGGTTCAGCACAGCAAAGGCGCGTATACACGCTTGTTCAATAATTCAAAACAGCATATACGCTGGTTTGCCTTAATACAGAAGCGTATGCACGCAGGTTCTTCATCTTGAAGTAGTGTACGTCTCATAAAATATGTTTTAGCTACTCTTGTTTATTGTTGCAGTATTTTGAGTTCAGGATTGGTGTCTAGTTACTGTTACTGTATTCTGGTTACAGCATTCAGAGAAGTGATTGATCAATTCAGTTTTGGTTGGTGCAAAGGGGATTGGTTGATGCAGATACATTTGATGTTTGATTGATGTTATGGATCCAGTCTGAAAATTTATGAAACATGGTCCCTGGAAGAAAGGAGAAGGTTGTAGCCTTCTGTAGGTCAGCACCTACATACTTGTACTTCAGCTAGTACAAGAGCTAAGGGGGTTGTAGCTCCCTTCCAGGAGACGTTGGAGAACGAGAGAAGGTTGTAGCCTTCTGCAGGTAGAACCCTGCGTACTGGTATAAGACTACACCAGTACAGAAATATTGTAAAAATAAGCTCCTTATTAAAAGAAGATAGAGACAAATTGCAGCAGGTGGTTTTCACCTACATTGGGTTTCCACCTTATATCTTGTGTTCATGTGTGTGATGATCTGTTCTGTTTTACTGCACTTGTTCACTGTTCTTATGGTTAATGAAGTTCTAATGTACTAATTAAAGATCAACATTTAATGGATTAAGTGAATCATAAGTTTAATGATATACGTTGGTTGCTTTAGACACAGTTGCGTATATATGCGGGTTCCCATAACTGAAATAGCGTATATATATCTATGGAATGAAAATTGTTTGATTTAATAATACTAATTCACCCCCCCTCTCAATATTATTTCCAACAATTAGTATCAGAGCAGGTCCTTCAGAAGAAGCTTGATCGTTTCAAGGAAGATCTATCATCATGAGCAACTACAAAAAAGAGTCATCCATCAGGCCACCAATCTTTGATGGGAGCAACTTCGTCTATTAGAAGGTAAGAACCACAGCCTATCTTCAATCTCTTGGTGCAGAAGTTTGGGATATCGTGGAAGGAGGATACACATTTCCATCAGCAACTCCTACAGATACGGCTAGTAAAAAGCAATATGAAACAAATGCAAAGGCTGTCAATACTCTATTGGGGAGTCTATCTTAATCAAAATTCGTCAAGGTTATGCAGCTCAAAATCGCCAAGGAAATATGGTCAAGATCATCCTAAGCTATGAAGGAGACGATCAGGTAAAACGTGCAAAACTACAATCTCTTAAAATTCAATATGAAACTCGCAGAATGCACAATGATGAAAGTGTGGCTAATTATTTCTTACAAATAGACGAGATTGTTAATCGCATGAAAAAATTGGGTGAAGAAATAAAAGAAGTTACTTTAGTTGAAAAGGTTCTAAGATCCTTGTCTTCTAAGTTTGAATCAAAAGTTTCTGCCATAGAAGAAAAGCATAATCTTTAGAGTATTACGATGTCACAGCTACACGGAATCCTAACTGTTTTCGAAATGAGAAGAGGGGAGCCATCAGACATGAGAGAAGCCGCATTCAAAGGAGAATACAATGAGTCAGGGCATACGTCAGAAAGAGAGGAAGAATCAAACTTCGTCAAGAACCTTCAACGGGGTTCTAGAAGTTTCAAAGGTAAGCTACCTTTCAAATGCTTTGCTTGTGGAAGAGTTGGTCACTATGCAACCAAATGTCCTCATAAAGATAAGCTTGATAAAGGTAAGGAACCAGTTAAATGGAACAGAAAACAGAACATAAATAAGAAGAGTTATTATACACATGAAGACAGCGATGGACTTTCAAGTAGTGATGAAGATGAACATGGTAATGATTAAAGACTTTTGATGGCTTTTGAAGATGATGATTTCTTGGATGCTATAGATGAAGATGATCTCTATGAAGAAATTTCTAAACTTAAAATTTGTTTAGAAGAAAAGAATATGATCATAGATACTCTGACATTCCAACTCGCTGAAAGGGGAAAACACAATGAAAAGTTAGAATGTGAAATTGTGGGACTTAAAAAAGATATTGAGAAAACAAAAGCTCTTAATCTTAGATTTGCTAAAGGATCTGAAACTTTAGATGAGATTATCAAAGTGCAGCGTTCTCCTCTAATCAAGACAGGTCTTGGATATACTAAAGAAGCATCTCAAGCACAGAATCCATCCACCTCCAAAAGTT
>APFE030101823.1:33556-55395 GCA_000404065.3 Pinus taeda
GAGCTTGATACAGGAGAAATAGTGATCAAAGGCATAAGAACTCCAAATAATTTATACATACTCAAGGGAGGACAACAACAGTGCTATCTAAGCAAGAATGATGAACACTAGCTATGGCACAGAAGATTGGGGCATCTAACTTCTCTCAGATAAGGAAAGCATGCAAATATCAGGCGGTTCGTGATCTCCTTGACATCAGAATTCCAGACAATACAATATGCAAATCATGTCAATTTCGTAAGCAAACCAGAACTAATTTCCCTGAGAAGGAAGGATCAGCTAGTAAACCACTTGAACTTGTCCATACTGATTTATGTGGTCCATCAAAGAAAAAGTCACCTCGAGGAGAAGAATACTTTATATTGTTCATTGACGACTTTTCCATGATGTGTTGGATAGGACTTCTGAAACATAAAGACGAAGCTTTTAGAAAGTTCAAAGCTTTCAAAGCCTTGATTGAAAATGAATTAGGTCGCAGAATCAAATGCCTCAGGTCTGATCAAAGAGGGGAATTTACCTCGGATGAATTTTTCGACTTTTGTGAAGAACATGGAATAAGAAGGGAATTCTCTACTGCAAGGACCCCTCAGCAAAATGGAGTAGTGGAAAGAATGAACAAAACAGTTCAACAAATGGCTCGTGCTATGCTTGATGAATCTGCAACTCCTGCAACCTTCTGGGTGAAGTTGCATTTGCTGCCATTACTATTCTCAACAAAACAAATGTTCGGGTAAACAGCACTCAAACTCCTCATGAACTTTGGTATGGTAAGACTCCTACAGTAAAATACTTCAAGGTTTTTGGAAGCAAATGTTACATCAAAAGCACTGATGAAAATTTTGGCAAGTTTGAACCTAGAGCAAATGAAGGCATTCTCTTTGGTTACTCTTCCCGAAGTAAAGGATATAAGTGTTACAATAAAAGACTTGGAAAAATTGTTGAAAGTATTGATGTGGTGGTTGATGAAAAAGGCAGCAATTGAAAGCAAATAAAAACCGAAGATTTTGAAGATGAAGAGGACTATCCTTCAACATCAAACCAGACTAATGATGAAGAAGAAACGTATGAGGTACCAAAAGAACAGATAAGAATAGAAGAAAAGACTCCATCCAGGTATGTTCAAAAGAACCATCCAAAGACTCAAATTTTGGGGCAGAAAGAAGCAGGTGTTCAAACAAGAAGAACTATAACAGAAACTTCAAGCTATCTAGCATTACTCTCCTCCATTGAATGACGAAATGTAAGTGAAGCATGCAAAGATGAATGCTAGGTCAAGGCCATGAATGAATAACTTGAGCAGATTGAAAAGAATAACACTTGGGAATTGGTTCCTAGACCTAATGATAAGAATGTTATAGGGACCAAATGGATATTCAAAAACAAGTT
The DNA here is from genome assembly GCA_000404065.3 of Pinus taeda. Lineage (NCBI taxonomy): Eukaryota > Viridiplantae > Streptophyta > Pinopsida > Pinales > Pinaceae > Pinus > Pinus taeda. The sequence goes on from APFE030101823.1 coordinate 34,943, forward strand.
GAACGAAAATGGAGATGTTATTAGAAATAAGGCCAGACTTGTTTGGAAAGGATATGCTCAACAAGAAGGTATAGACTTTGAAGAAACTTTTGCACCGGTTGCTAGACTTGAAGCCATAAGAATGTTCCTTGCTCTTTCTAGCTTTGAGAAGTTCAAAGTATATCAAATGGATGTGAAATCTACCTTTTTAAATGGAGACTTAGAAGAAGAAGTGTATATTGAGCAACCAGATGGATTCATCCTTGGAAATGATCCAAAACATGTATGCAGACTTAAGAAGGCACTCTATGGTCTTAAACAAGCTCCAAGGGCTTGGTATTATCGTCTGGACAAATACCTCCATCAACAAGGTTTTTCAAAAGGATCAGCAGATAGCAATCTATATATGAAAATTGATAATGATAAATTGCTAATACTTGTTGTGTATGTTGATGATATCATCTTTGGTAGCAATGAAGAAGCCATGAGTCAAAACTATGCTTTGGTGATGCAGAAATAATTTGAAATGTCCCTGCTTGGTGAGCTGACATATTTTCTTGGTTTACAAGTCCAACAAAATAAAGATGGTATCTTTCTATCACAAACCAAGTACCTCAAGCAGATCTTAAAGAAATATGGCATGGAAGATTCGAAACCAGTATGTACCCCTATGGTAACAGGATGCAGCCTTAGCGCAAATGATGATTTAGCAGCAGTACATCAACCAACCTATAGATCCATGATTGGTAGTCTGCTCTATCTGACAGGTACCCGACCAGACATCATGCATGCAGTGGGAATAGTCGGAAGATTCTAGGCAAATCCAAAAGAAGCACACCTTCAGGCAATTAAAAGGATTTTCAAATATCTACAAGGAACACAAAACTATGGCTTATGGTATCCTAGAGATGCAGATCTCACACTTCATGCATACACAGATGCAGATTGGGCAGGAAGTGTGGATGACAGAAAAAGCACTAGTGGTGGTGCATTCTTTATGGGTTCCAGATTAGTATCTTGGTTCAGCAAGAAACAAATTTCAATTGCATTATCTAAAGCTGAAGCAGAATAATGCGACTGTTGCATCTTACTGCACACAACTCCTTTGGATGATGCAAATTTTGCAAGACTTTCAAATCATTTGTACTCCACCTATCTCCATTTTATGTGATAATAAGTGCAATCATATTTCAAAAATCCAGTCATGCATTCAAAGACCAGCACATACCATCAAATATCATTTTCTCCGGGAACAAGTGCTTGAACAAAAGGTCAAATTGGAGTATATTCCCTCCAAGGAACAGGTTGCTGATATATTCACCAAACCACTACCCAGGGAGACATTTGAATACCTCAGACAGAAGCTGAGAGTAGTGGATGCATCATTTTGCTGTTGAAACTTATCTGTTTCAAAGAAAAGTGGTTGTACGCGAATTTCATGAAGAGCATCCGCGTACATACGTCAGTTTATGTGGTTACAGTCGTGTATATGTTGATTTAAAGAAAAATAGTGGCCCAGACTTAGGATGAAAAGAGTCTGACATGGGTCTGACAGAGACCATCTGGCACAGGTTCAGGGGGAGCATATACTTCTAATAATGCATTGTTGGCATTATCTTAGAAGATCTTGGTTCAATTTCACAGTTGTTTTTGGTTTCAGGTGGAACAGGTGTGGAGGGAGAACATGGTTGCTGGTCTGAATGATGATTGACAGATGTTGTTGATGATAGTTGTTGATGACTATCACAGTCTTGTGTTAGATATTTCGTCTCTATATTTTTTTTATTAGTATTATCAAGGTCATGTAACGACCAATTTTCGTTTCCCCACTATGCCTGGGATGGATGATGTAATGTTCTTGTTTTATCATGTGTAAATTTTTGGTGTATCCCCACTTGGTTGGGTGGATGAGTCAATATTGATATATCCCCACTTGGTTGGGAGATGGATGTATGTATGAGTCCATGGTGATAAGAAGGTCATTTATAATGTATAGAGTCATGTCTTTCTTGTAGAACATCTTTTTACAGCCCTTGCCTACAGTCAGGGGGAGCATGCACAGCACAAGAGAGCAGAGATTTCAGCATGTACTCAAGGGGAGCATAACCCTTTGCCCTTGATGACAAAGGGGGAGAGTGACTTGGGGGTGCCATCAAGTCCAAAGGGGGAGATTGTTGGCATTATGACATAGGTTTGGCACTATGACACAGGTGTTGTCCTTGATGGCAACTCACTCAGATGACAGATCACAGTTCAGGCTCTCAGAATAAAGGAAAAAGAGATATACACAAGTTCCACTTAACCAAGGCGCGTATACATGCGGGATCACTGATCAAAAGGCGCATATGCGTATGCACGCACTTTCATGCAAGGAAAAGCGCGTACATGTGGTAAAACTTGTTTTTAGTCCATGGTATCTAGTCCCTGGTATTTAGACCTATGGTTTTTGGACCATGGTATTCCGTCTGAAGTGTTGAACCCGGATTGGGTCCCAAGTATTGGTTCTAAGTAGTTTTAGACCATGGTATTCAGTAAGGCCTAAGACTATAAAAGGGGAACGAGATCATTAGGCAAAGGCATTCACTCAAGTATTGAATATCTTATGAAGAGCAAGATCTAGAATACTACTCATTGGGTTATCCTGCATAGCTGGATCTGAACCAAGGAGGAACCTAAGCACTAGAAGAAGGATAAGTTCTATTGATGGGTCAAGATCTTAAGGCTTGAATAGTAGTATCTTTGTGTGATTTTGATCTGTTATATTTGGCACATGACTTGATTTATAAATCTGATAATCTGGGTATAATTGATGTCTGAATATTTGGAAAGGGAAAATTGTCTTTTATAGACCTGTACGAAGGTTCGGCATAGCAAAGGCGCATATACACGCTTGTTCAGTAATTCAAAACAGCGTATATGCTGGTTTGCCTTAATACAGAAGCGTATGCACGCAGGTTCTTCATCTTGAAGTAGCGTATGTCTCATAAAATAAGTTTTAGCTACTTCTGTTTATTGCTGCAGTATTTTGGGTTCAGGATTGGTGTCTGGTTACTGTTACTGTATTCTGGTTACAGCATTCAAAGAAATGTTGATTGATTCAGTTTTGGTTGGTGCAAAGGGGATTGGTTGATGCAGATACATTTGATGTTTGATTGATGTTATGGATCCAGTCTGAAAATTTATGAAACGTGGTCCCTGGGAGAAAGGAAAAGGTTGTAGCCTTCTGTAAGTCAACACCTACATACTAGTACTTCAGCTAGTACAAGAGCTAAAGGGGTTGTAGCTCCCTTCCAGGAGAAGCTGGAGAACGAGAGAAGGTTGTAGCCTTCTGCAGGTAGAAGCCTGCGCACTGGTATAAGACTGCACCAGTACAAAAATATTGTAAAAAGAAGTTTCTTATTAAAAGAAGATAGAGACGAATTGCAGCAGGTGATTTTCACCCACATTGGGTTTCCACCTTATATCTTGTGTTCATGTGTGTGATGATTTGTTCTGTTTTACTGCACCTGTTTACTGTTCTTATGGTTAATGAAGTTCTGATGCACTAATTAAAGATCAACATTTAATGGATTAACTGAATCATAAGTTTACTGATATATGCTGGTTACTTTAGACACAGTTGTGTATATATGCGGGTTCCCATAACTGAAGTAGCGTATATATATCTATGGAAATGAAAATTGTTTGATTTAATAATACTGATTCACCCCCCCTCTTAGTATTATTTCCAACATGCCCTATAGGTTCGTTGTCTACAGGGTGAGTGGTTCGTCCTTTCCCTGTGAGTATATACCCCAATATGATATATACATATATAGTGGCAAATGTCACATAGGGTGACTGGTTCACCTTCCCCAATGGCGGTTGACATGTGTGTAGGGTGAGTGGTTCACCTTCCCTTGCAATTGATGACATATGCATAGGATGAGTGGTTCACCTTCTCCTACAGATGCCCAAGCATACATCCTACCCATGTAGTCCGAGACTCCTGCGAAGTACCTCTCATATGGCCAATGAGTTGGGAAAAGAGGATAGGGACCATAGCACTCTAGATGGGCACATCGTGTATTGTCATACTCCCTATGACTAGGATGCATGATGTTCAACAACTTGATCATTCAAGATCAAGTCCAATTGGGGCTCTACCCCTGGTTATGTGTACTGACTTTTGTTAGTGGAGAGTGGTAAAGTCTTGTGACTCACCCTCAATCAATCCTTCTAAGTTATTCACCTTTAATGGATTAATAAAAATGAATTCTCTCATGAAATAAGTAAATTAAATTGAGAATGTCTTACCTGGCAAATTGAATTTCTCTCTTGGAATAAAATAGTAACTTCACATTTAAGAGAATGTAACCCTCCCCCACTAATTCAATGTATGGAAAAAGTGTAACTCCTCATTAAATGCACTTGTAACTCCCTCATTCAATTCAATTTGTAACTCTCACCAAATATTCTCTCATGTCTAAATGTAACTCTCTCTCTTCTCAATTCAAATTGTAACTTCTCAAGACATGTGTACCTCTCTCTCTATTCTTGGGATCAGTTACACTTCTCCTCAAATAACTCCTCCCTCGTGGAATTTGATTCTCCTATTATTGGCTCAAGGCATGAATTCATTTTGTAACTCCTCTCTTTTCTCATCTATTTAAGCAAGACCAAGTGAGAGTTGATGTAGCATGTTCATTGTGAAGGAGAGCTAGTGTTGAATGTGTGCAAGAGAAGTGTGGGAGCAAGTGAAGAGTAAGAGCAAGGGAAGAGCTAGAGCAAGTGTGAAGGACAAGATCTGATAAGAGGAGGAGGAAATCTTCAAGAAAAGAGCAAGAGCACTTCCGCTACAAATTGATCAGACATTGGTGACTTTATTCATTCTCATTCTCTCTCTCTTTGTACTCTGTTGTACAATTGAAGAAATCTAATAGAAGAAGAATCATTTGGGTTTTTCTCCTTGAGGGTTTTGCCCTAGTCATTGGACCTAACTCTTAGTGTCTCATATTTGTGCTTGGTTGTCTTCATATGATCTGAAAAGTTGTGAAAAAGAAATATGCATTCTAAGTAATTGTAACAACATAGAACATTCAATTTTCTGCAAAGTACATTTAGTTTTCTGCAAACTATGGCTGAAGTATGAAAACTGATAGCTTGTAGGCTTGAATATAAAATACACACAGGTATTTAATAATAATAATTTATTATATATAAAATGTATAATTGATGAATGTTTACAATGAGGACCCACCTATATATACCTAAGCAGGTGTCTTTTCGTGATTGGGCATGTCTTTTAGACATGCCTTCTCACTTAACTTAATGACTAATTAACATAACTAGTATTTGATTATTTAATATTTACATTAATTTTATTTATGTCAATTGTTATGAATTATATTCATAACATAGCCCTTTCCTTCGGAAGCTTTGTCCTCAAAGCTTTAATACTATCGATTTTCTTTGCTTAGTATCTGTATATAATCCAGGCATCATTTCATCATTAGCTCATCAATAATATTCCCTTGAATTTTTTTATTTTTTATTATTATTATTATATTTTTTAACAATAAAATTGTATATATATTTGAATTTTTTAAATTAAATAATTTAATTATTTTAAATTACATGAAATTTTAAATTAATTAAATTATATGTATTTTAATTTGATTTATTATATATATCTTGGTCTTATTTCAACCTGACGTCCAGCCCCGTAATTGACCGCGCCCTATCAATTTAACGGACCACGCATATGCATCTAACCCTCTAACTGCAGGCACACATATCACCAACCTAGTGGCACTTAACAAATGCTCAACGAAAACCCAATTATACGCTTAATCGGATGGCTTAAGGTTATACGCCCAAACGAAAAGACACCAACCGTTGGAGCATGTCGTTTGACACCTGGTTTTTTAATGATGTTGCATGAGATCTTCTCGTGAGTGCAGGAGCGAAGAACTGTTTTGGCCACACACAGAATCGCCCATCTCCATTTGTCATATCCAACGGAGCTCCACCACCCATTAGGTGGGTTTTGCACAGGGCATGAGTTGTGATCTATGGATGCTCAAGGACTTGGTGCGCGCTGAGTCTCTTGGTGACGTCTCTAGAGAGCATTCGTTGTATCAAGTCTTTAGCAGAGTCAAATATTGAGCGCCACAAATCACTTCGGGAATGAAGGTGCCCACAGATGATAGCCTCAAATCTTTCCAAAGTTGTCTTTCCCGCAAAAGGAACCTGTCCACTGAGCATTAAGTACAGGATCACCCCTGCGCTCCACACATCCACTTTCTCACTGTAATGCTTCTCTACTAACACCTCTGGTGCCAAGTAATATGGAGTACCCACAAATCCTTGCATTAATCCTTCCCCTAGAGAGAAAGAACAAGCGTCCCCAAAGTCTGAAAGCTTGATTTCAACGAGGGAATTTGAATTATTGGCAAAGATAATGTTTTCGGGTTTTATATCTTGGTGGGCATTTCCCATGGAATGGCAGTAACTGATGGCCTCCATAAGCTTCTGCAAGATGGTGGTTGCCTCTTCTTCAGAGAAGTGTAATATATCTTTCTTGCTATCGATTCTGTCGAACAGATCTCCACCAGAGCACATCTCCATTAGCCGATGGACATATTCTTCGTCATCATAAGCTGCATGCAGAGAAACTACAGCTGGGTGACTTGAAACACGCTGCATCATACTGATTTCATTGTTGCAGCATTCTTTGTTGACAGAATTGTCGTGCAAGATATCTGATTTTCTGATGGTCTTGCAGTCACTCGACACCCCTTGGATTCGCCTGTCTGGAAGAGTGCTCCACTACTTGAACTGGTATACCCACTACTCAACTGATACACTTGTATTCGCAAAGCACATAACCTATTTCCCCAGCCAAACGGTGGCATAGATTTCTGTCAGAGACTTCCTTGCACCATAAGGTAGCACAATCACGCCCGACCTCGCTTTTCCTTTTACTAACATCTTGTCCACGCTTCGTTTTTTATAAGATTGATAACGTTGAAGCACTGCCTTGGGGTTGAGCTTTATGTCCAGGATGGGGCAAGTAGTATCGTTCTTGTAGTCGTATTCTTCAACAAGAGGATAATTGATTTCTCTGCACTTTTGCCTCACTTGTACCAATTTAGTCGAATCCTTCCGGAGACTCTTAGCACTCAGTTGAGCTTCTACGCCACTTTTGACATCAGGCTGTCTGAGAATGGTGGAAACATCACATGTTGTGTCACCCTCTAGAATCACACTGCCTTCCTTCAAGTATAGTTTCAGTTTCCCCACGTTTACAGTGTTTCTCCTAATTGATCTAATAACATCCTCGGGAAGCTCACTTTTGCACAGCAGATTGAGGACCTTCATGATTCTTCTTGAATCCAACCCCACGGAAGCCACGCCATACAAAGACCGGCTCGTGATTCCATATTCGTGAAATTGTTGTAGCCTGCTCTCCAACTCTACAATCGCTATGCAAAGTCCGTAGGCCGACTTGTAGAATTCAGAGGAGGTTTCAAGAAAAATTGTCCCCTCAGAGCACACCCATAGAGACCTCTTATCGTTGTGAGGCTTGAGATCTGCGGACACATCTCCGAGGTTTTTTGACAAGTTTAAATCCAATTCATCATGTATTATATTTTCTTTTATAGATTCTACATGTTTAAGTGTTGTATTTTCAATGACTTCATCCTCTTTAACATAAATATCAACTTCATTGGAATCAATATCATCATTCTGGTCAACATCTTCTTCTTTTTCTTCTTCCTCATTTTTCTCTTCATCATCTTCCTTATTATTGATTTTCTTTCGACATTCTTTAACTTCTACAATTGATTTTTCTAATCGCTGAAATGCTTCTTGAATACTAAACTATTCAACATAATCAGGATGTGAACATAAGGGCACATTGTGCGGCGAACTACGTTCAAAGGCCCGCATGATTATATCGTATGCCATGGCTCTGATATATCACGAAACATAAAAACTATGGCTGAAGTATGAAAACTGATAGCTTGTAGCTTGAATGTAAAAATACACACGGGTAATTTAAATAATAATAATTATATTATATATAAATGTACAAGTGATGATGTTACAATGAGGACCTCATTTATATACCTAAGCAAGTTGTCCTTTCGTAAGTGGCATGTCTTTTAGACATGCCTTTTCACACTTAATTTAATGACTACTATAACCTTAATTAATATAATTAATTATAATATTTACATTTATTTTATTTATGTCAATTGTTATGAATTATATTCATAACACTCTCAGTGTCTCATATTTGTGCTTGGTTGTCTTCATATGATCCTTAAGTTTATGTTCTATCTACAATTGCTGATCTGAAAAGTTGTGAAGAAGAAATATGCATTCTAAGTAATTGTAACAACATAGAACATTCAATTTTCTCTAAAGTACATTTAGTTTTCTGCAAAGTATATTCAACTTTCTATATAGTACATTCAGTTTTCTGCAAAGTACATTTAGCTTCCTGTTAAGTACATTCTATTTTTTGCAAAGTACATTCAATTTTCTACATAGAACTTTCAAGTTTCTGCAAAGAATTTTTTTAATTTCTGCATAGAACTTTCAAATTTTAACAAAAGCAGCCTCGATTTCTACACTGGAAGTGATTAAAATGTGCCTCGAAATTTGTGTCAGAGGATAGCTAGGGACCTCATAGAAATTTGTGTTGCCTGTAGCAGCAAACCCAAAATTTCTGCCTTGAAATTCGAGCCTAAACAACACAGCAATCTCCCTCGAATTTCGTGCCCAAGTGCCTCGAAATTCATGCTGCTAATTTGTTGTTGTGTTCCTCGATTTGCATGCCTCTATCTCCTTGAAATCTAAGTTGCTCTTCCTCAATTTCTATGTTGCCTCCTTCCCCTCGAAATTTGTGCCCTAGCTCCTCTCTCCGCCTTGGAAATCAAGCCTATAATCTCAACTGCAAATTCTCATTGAAGTTTTATCTCCTCTTCTCCTCATGCTATCTGTAATATCCTTAAGGAAATTTTACAGTAAATTACAAAGCATGCATAGACATAAACACATAGAAAATTACTCAAACATCAGAACACCAATTTAGAGCCAAAAACTGTGTTGCTGAGCCATTTTATTGATAAATCATGAAGTATAATAGGTTCTTGGAAAGTATGCACTTGGGCATGCCCAAGGCAAGCTAGCTAAGTCCAAGTGATGAATATGAAATCTCCTCCAAGCGTGTTGGTTGGTCTTCCTTGGCTCTGCACTAAAATGCCAAAAAAATGAGTTGTTGGTTGTGTATAATGGATGCTAGGGCCTCCTCTGGTGCTCAAAAAATTTCGGGAAATTAATCCTGGACTCCCCACCAAATACCCAAAATAACCCACGAATGAATTTGTCGATGGTTGACCTTGGAATTTTGGCCCTATTTCCCTCAATGGCTCTACTACTAGGTAATTCGACCCACCTGTCAATCCTACTGCAAAAAACCCCCAAAATAGCTGCAATCACCAACAAAACACTTCCCCAGAATCTTCCTCAAGTTTCATCCCCAAACTCACTTCTCTCCTCAACCTCCAAACATTGTGCAATCCCTGCGTTGTTGTTGTTGTTGTTGAACCTCTCCACAACTCGTACCCTCTGCTGCTGGTACGAACTGGAATGGATGGGACTCCCTCCTTGGGATGGCACTCGAACTCCACCAAAGGAAGGGTTGATATTTCCACACGGAAACACTCTTGTGCTAAACAGCACTTGAAAACTTGGCTTCAGTTCAAGCGTTCTAGTCTAAAACAATTCTCAAATATTCATGAATGATCAAAATGAGTGCCTCTTGCTATTTTTTTCAAAGAGCCTCCAAAATGCCCATGTGGGCCCAACTCGACTTTCCCCCACCAACTTTGCTCCAATGAGTGTGTGCTTCCATTGTGGGTCGCATTTCTCTATGGGTGGCCCCCACGTACCACTAGTGGCTTGATTTTCCTCCTCCGTCCTCTAATGTTTGGGGTTCACTCTGATCAAAAATACATGTGGGGCCTCTAAATCCACACTTACTAAGTGCTAATGCGAATTTATTCAAAACTGGGCAAAAATTGATATTTCCCTTAGCAATGTTGCTAAGTAGGAATATCACAGTCCTCACCGCCAAACCGTTGCTTTTCCTCAAGCAACTGTAATGAAGGATGTTGAAGTATCTACTCCCCCTCTCAAGTGGCATCCTCATCCAATAGGTTCTTCCATCTTATCAAAAACTCCTTGATGACCCTGTTCCGCAAGGGCCTCTCACGGGTGTCCAAAATAGCCTTTGGCTCCAAAACTAAGTGCCTCTCATCATCCATAGGTGGTATCTCTTTAGTTGTTGTCACCTATTGTCCCAATGCCTTTTTCAGGTAAGACACATGAAAAATGTTATGTACTCGGCTCCCCGGGGGTAGCTCTAGCTCATATGCTACCTCCTCGACCCTCCTGGTGACTTTGTACAGCCCGCAGAAGCGAGGCTTGAGCTTCTTAGCCCCCTTCTTCTTGAGTGATGACTGCTTGTATGGCTGAAGCCTCAAGAAAACTAAGTCCCCAACCTCAAATTGTCTCTCTACTCGACCCCTGTCTGCATAGTCTACAAGTTATCTTTGAGAGCCCTCAAGATATCTTGGCTCTCCTGTATCCAATCCTTGGCCCTAGGGGCCTTGCTGTCTCCAAACATCACGTCAGCAAAAAAAAAATGCATCATAACCATACAGGGCTCTGAATGGGGACATACCTATGGACATGTGGACGTGGTGTTATAATAGTACTCTCCCAAGAGCAACCACCGTATCCATGCATGTTGTTGTCTCGTGATGTAGTTACGCAAATAACCCTCCAACCATTTGTCGACAATCTTCGTCGGCCCATCCGTCTGAAGGTGATAACTGGTGCTCGAAGTGAGCTCTTTGCACACTAGTCGAAACAGCTCCCGCCAAAATCCTCCCATGAACTTGTTGTCCCAATTACTAACTATGGCCTTCGGAAGACCATGAAGTCAAAATACCTCCCTGAAAAATAATTCGACCACCTATGAGGTCGAGGACCAAGCTGAGATGGCGAAAAAGAGCGCAAACTTTATCAATCAACACCCTCTCCACTTCCACTCAGGAATAGGAAGAGGTTGTAGTAGCCCAGTAGGGTGTGTCTGCTCACCCTTGTTCCTCTAGCATGTGTCACACTCCCGAACATGCCTCAGAACCTCATCCTTAAGGCCCATCCATGCAAAGCACTCCTAGATGATCCTGTAAGTCTTGGTAAACCCCTGATGCCCTGATAATGGTGAGGCATGGGCTGCCTGATGCCCTGACAATGGTGAGTCATGGGCTGCCTGCAGGATCTTCTCCCTCAACTGGGAGTTGAGTACTAAATAAATCTGGTTCCGAAAGTAAATCACCTCGTTCATCACTAGGTACCAGCCATCAACCACTACTATCAAGGACCTCACATGTAAAACAATCCTTGGAGTACTCTACCTGCAATTGTACCCGCTAATCCGGTGCAATGCTCATCAATGAAAGGGCAGTTGGCCTCCTGGATAGCGCATCAGCTACCACGTTGTGCTTCCCTTTGACATGCTCATTGTCAAAGTCGCGTGCTTGGAGTTTGATCACCCACTTTTGTTCTCTCCTGCAACTGCTTCTACTCCAAGAAAAATCTGAGACTGTTGTGGTCTGTCTTAACCCTGAACCTATTTCCCACCAAATACTGCCTGAACTTGGCTAGCGCATGCATGATGGCTAGCATCTTCTTATCGTAAACGAAGTATAGTCTCTCGTGGGGTAGTAGCTTCCGGCTCTCGAAAGCTATCGCGTGTCCCCCCTGCATCAAAACTGCTCCTACACCCTCCCCTGATGCATAACACTCAAGCACAAAGGGTTGTGCGAAATTAGGGAGTGCCGACACTGGGCAGCTATTCATGACCTATTTAAGGCGCTCAAAAGCCTCCTGCACCCCATCTATCCACTCAAACATCCCCTTCTTCGTCAAATCAGTGAGAGGAGCTGCCAACTGCAAGAAGCCCTTCACGAACTTCCAAAAGTAGGTGCAAATGCCCAAAACAACCCCTCAACTCCATCACATTATGGGGCTCTGGCCAATCCCGAATGGCCCTAATCTTCTCATGAACTCTCACGCCATCCTCTCCAATAATGTGTCCTAGATAGAGCATCTTTGTCAAACCGAACTCACACTTGGACAGCTTAGCGTAGAACTGTTGCTCCTCTAGAATACGCAATACAGTCTATACATGTTGCAAGTGCTCCTCCCAGGTTCAACTATAGATCAATTTGGCATCAAAGAACACCAACACGAACTTCCGCAACTACCCATGAAATATGTGGTTCATGCAAGACTAGAAGGTGGTTGGTGCATTGCTCAGCATGAAGGGCATAACCAAGAACTCTAAGTGCCCATAGTGGCACCTAAAAGCTGTCTTAGGGACATCCTGGTGCCTCACCCTGATCAGGCGGCACCCCGAGTGCAAATCAATATTAGAGAAGAACTTGGCCCCCCTCAGCTCATCCATCAACTCATCTATGCGCGGGATGGGGTAATAGTTCTTCATTGGTCTTCTTGTTGAGGGCCCAGTAATCTATGCACATGCCTAAGGACCCATCCTTCTTCTTCACCAGGATAACTAATGAAGCAAAAGGGCTGGAGCTAGGCCTGATGTGCCCAAGTTCCAAAAACTCATGGATGGCCCTCTCAATCTCATCCTTGTATGCCTTGGGATGTCTGTAAGGTGTTGTGATCACAGCCTGCACCCCCGGCTCCAACTCAATAGTATGCTCAAAACCCCGATCAAGAGGTTGCCTGGGCAATATGTCTCCAAACACCATTGGGTACCTATCCATAATAACCCGTATGACTGGGTGTGGTGGCTTGCGCTGGCCCCTAGCCTCAGAAATTCTCAACTCTATGGCCCACTCAATATCACCATGCCTCAAATCAGCCGCCATCTTGTGGGCCGAAACACTCTATGGAGGGTAAGAGTGCATACCCCTCAGTAAAACCAATTTGCCATCCGGCCCTGTGAACTCCATCTCCAGCTTCCTCCAATTTGTAGTGACTAGGCCAAGTGAATAAAGCCATTGGACACCCATCACCATGTTGGTGTCTAGTACATCTACCACAAAAAAGTGGTCAATCACTGAATAGTTCCCCATAGTGATTGTCAAGGCGAGAACATAGCGAGTGCACTACATGGTTCTATCTCCTGGCATAAGAACCAAAAATCCCTCAAACTCCTCGGTTTTGATGCCCCTCCTCTAAACCATTTGTGCATCGATGAAGTTGTGGATAGCCTCACTTTCCACCAAAACTAAAACACGTTGCCCCTACACCGTGCCCCTAATCCTCAAGGTCAAAAAATTGGGTACCCATCGCAAAGATGCAAGGACCCCTTGTGTTGGTGCAAAAGAAGCTCCCCATGGTGGTGGTGGTGGTGGTCATCCCCTCTCCACATGTGTTGCGCAGTCATCTCCACCCACTTCCATCTCTAACTCGTCCTCCAGGTCACTGTCGGAAAAGACCTCAATGTAATGGGCCTTGCCTATTGTACATCTATGGCCTGGTGCCCATGGTTCCTAACAGGTGAAACACAATTTCCTCCTCTGGAGGTCCCTCTTGGTCTCCTCATCCAGCTATCCTCGTCCCTAGTTGACTCTCGGTGGTGGAGCCATCGTGTCTCTTCCCCTCGGCTGGAACCCCTGTCTAGGTGGAAACAGTGCTCTAGCCCTGGGTAGGGCATCCTGCAAATCTCAGGCCCTCCCCACTGTGTCCTGCAAGGTAGTGGGCATGTTGGACCTCACCAGTTCCTTCAATGGCTCTGTTAGCCCCTCTACAAACATGAAGGCCCTCCTGGCCTCGGACAGATCAGGCACCATCACTGACAACCTCAGAAACTCTGAAATGTAGGCCTCGACACTTCCCGTCTGTTTGAGCTTTGTCAGCTCCCCAAAATGCTCCTTCGGATTTCTCCTCTCGAAACACTACAGCACCCTCCTTGTGAACTCCTCATAGGTTGCCACTCCGGCATGCCCCATCGTGGTTAGCCCATGGAACCACCAGTCATGGGCTTCTCCCTCTAAATCCAAAGTGGCAATTTTAATTGCCTCTCCTTCTGTCATCTGATTGAGCTGGAAATAGACATCTAACTTCTCCACCTGCGCTCTTGCTGGACTCTTGGAAGCCCCATCGAAAGTTGGGAGGAACAATCTCCCCATGGTGCATTGTAGATCGGTGCCATGAGTGTAGCTTCCTCCACCTTGTCTGTTTCCCTTGTTATTAACTTTCAGCTGACAAAAGTCCCTGAAGGTAATGACCTCTCTAAATTTCGGCCCATATGACTGAAACTCTATAAAATAGTCCCCCATGGGCATCTCCTCTTGCCCTTGCGGCCCTCCAATTTCGAATACTATAAATGTAGGAATGGTGGACCTGGGTGGTGTGTCGGGAATGAGGGGTGCATTGGGGCCATGACACCCTTGGTGATGCGAAGTACCGAAGCCCTCACCAATTTGGAATTCCCCTTGAATCCCTTGGACCCTGTTCTTGCTACAATTTTGTTGCCTTAGCTCCTCAATACCCTTGGACAAATCCTGCACGGCCTTGAGAAGAGTTTGGGAAAACTCCTCCTCTTTACTCCCTTGTCTCCCACATTATCCCCCATGTTTGGTCTTTCGACCTCTAGTTCAGTAACCTTTGGATCTGGGGTGATTTGTAGTTGTCTCTCTCTGCTTTCGTAACTCTGCCTCCTGTAAGTTACGTTTTGTTGGTCTTCTGGTGTCATAGATTGTTGCTGCTCCCCACAGGTTGAGCCAAGACTATGAGCTCTGATACCACGGTAATATCCCTAAGGAAATTTTACACTAAATAACAAAGCATGCATAGACATAAACACACAGAAAATTAGTCAAACATCAGAATACCAATTTAGAGCCAAAAACTGCGTTGTTGAGCCATTTTATTGATAAAGCATGAAGTATAATAGGTGCTTGGAAAGTATGCACTTGGGCTTGCCCAAGGCAAGCTAGTTAAGCCCAAGTGATGAATATGAAATCTCCTCCAAGCGTGTTGGCTGGTCATCCTTGGCTCTGCACTGAAATACCCAGAAAATGAGTTGTTGGTTGTGTAGAATGGTTGTTAGGGCCTCCTTCGGTGCTCAGAAAATTCCAAGAAATTAATCCCGGACTCTCCACCAAATACCCAGAATAACCCACGAAGGAATTTGCTTATGGTTGACCTTGGAATTTCAACCCTATTTCCCTCAATGGCTTTGTTCCTGAGTAATTTGACCCACTTGTCAATCCTACTGCAAAAAGCCCCCAAAATAGCTGCAATCGCTAACAAAACACTTCACCGAACTCCTCAAGTTTCAACACCAAACTCACTTCTCTCCTCAACCTCCAAGTGTGCCTCCTCCAAACATTGCGCAATCCTTGCGTTGTTGCTGTTGAACCTCTCCACAACTCGCACCCTTTGCTGCTGGTACGAACTAGAATGGATGGGACTCCCTCCTTGGGCTGGCACTCGAAGTCCACCGAAGCAAGGGTTGATATTTCCGCACGAAAACATTCTTGTGCTAAACAACACTTGAAAGCGTGCTAGTATAAGACAATTCTCAAATATTCATGAATGACCAAAAGGAATGCCTCTTGCTCTTTTTGTCAAAAAGCCTCCAAAATGCCCATGTGGACCTACCTCAACTTTCCCCCGCCAACTTCGCTCCAATGAGTGCATGTTTCCCTTGTGGGCCGCATTTCTATATGGGTGGCCCCCACGTACCACTAGTGGCTCGATTTTCCTCCTCCATTCTCTAATGTTTGGGGCTCACTTTGATCAAAAATACATGAGGGGCCTCTAAACCCACACTTCCTTAGTGCTAATGCGAATTTATTCAAATTTGGGCAAAAATTGATATTTCCCTTAGCAATGTTGCTAAGTGGGAATATCACAGCTCAAGTGTTGAGTGAAGAATGAGCCTCCCTTTTATCCTTTTGTCTCTTAAAAAATATTGAATCACTAAACCTAGGATCCAATGGATGAGATTTAATATCCAAATCTCAAGATGTGTGGTTGAGATTAACTCTCTCAATTGACCCCTGTCACACATTGGCCCCATTACTTAAAAGCCTCCTAGTACTTTTTTCAAGTTGTGTACCTTTTTTTATTTTTCTCATAAAGTGATTTTTCAACTCACTTTAATATTAGAAAAGTAGACTTAGTACTTTACACATAAAGTCACTTTATAAAATACAAGTGACTTTGATATTAGAAAAGTACATTGTACAACACTTTTAAGTATGTTTTCCACCCATGACATTAATATAACTCATAAATATCATCAAGACAAAAGTCATTAATGTGTCTACTAGGCTAAAAGGGATAAATGCCTAGTAACACCTCTCCTTGGTACTATTTCCAACACTCCCTCTTACCGAGGAAGGTGTTGTTCACCACTTCCCATCCTGTCTCTGAAGAAAACATGCCTGCCTCTTGGCAAAGACTTGGTGAGAATGTCTGCTACCTACTCATCAATGGATATATACTCAAGCTTCACTACCCCTCGTTGAACCCAGACTCTGATGAAGTGGTATCTGATCTCTATATGCTTTGACCGATCATGAAATACTAGATTCTCAAAGAGTTTAATACAACTCAGATTGTCATAGTAAATCGTAGTTGGTCTAAGCATCTGACCAAATAGACCATGAAGCATCTTGCGAAGCCATAATGCCTCGCACCCTACCTGACTAGCTGCCATGTACTCTGCCTTTGCACTGCTCAATGCCACTGACTTTTGTTTCCTGCTAAACCATGACACAACTGTCGAGCCCAATGAGAAACAACATCCGGAAGTGCTCTTTCGGTCACTGACACTGCCGGCCCAATCTAAGTCTGTGCAACCAATTGATTTGACCACATCAAGTCTAACATAGTCCAACCCATAATCCACTGTGCCCTGCAAGTATCTCAACGCATGTTTTGCAACCACCCAATGTACTCTCCTGGGCTCCATCATAAATTGACTCAATGAGTTGACTGCAAAACAAATGTCTAGTGTTGACCAGATACATCAATGACCCGATCAGCTGACGTTACAAAGAAGGATCCACTAACTCTGATCAACATCATGAAGCTTCTTCCAGTTGGTTATCATAGGAGTAGCCATAGGCCTGCAACCATCCATATGGAATCTCCTCAAGATATCTCCTGCATATCTACCCTGGCCCACAAAGATGTGCCCATCCTCCTACCAAACCTCCAACCCCAAAAGTAATGCATCAGCCCCATATCAGTCATATCAAACTCTAAAGCAAGATCTCTCTTGCAGTGTTGGATGAGACTGTCCTCCCCTGTGATAAACGAGTCATCCACATACATTACCAAAATAAGTGGATCATCACCTACAAGGATAAAGAATAGGTTTGGATCTGCATCACTCTTATGGAATCCCATCTGCTGCAAGTAGGCATCTATCCTCTCGTACCATACCCTAGATGCCTACTTCAATCCATACAAGGCTTTCATCGACCTACATACATGAGACTCCCTCCCATGCAACTCAAAGCCCTCGGGCTGCTCAATGTACACCTCCTCTTGTATAACATCATTGAGAAAAGCAATCTTCACATTCATCTGGTGAATCCTCCAGCCCATCTCAATTGTTATATATATAACTTCTCTAATGGAAGTATAACGAGCAACCGGCACAAATGTCTCATCATAGTCACTCCCTCTACCTGTGAGAACCCCCATGCCACAAACCGAGCTTTGAACTTCTCAACGCTGCCATCCGCAGCATGTTTGACCTTGTAGAGCCACCTGGAAGTCATAACTGACTTCCCATTAGGTCGTGGCACTACCTCCCAGACATCATTCTTCATGATAGAGGCATACTCCTCCACCATGGCATCCCTCCAGATCTGTTGTCTAACAGCCTCCTCAAAACTAGTTGGCTTTGTCTCCACAACATCTCCCACGAAACCACCCAAACTCTTTGGCGGTATACTCTCCCTCATTGACCACTTAGGTCTCCCCACTGCCTCCTGAGCCTTCTTCATGGGTCTCCCGAAGCCTTCTTGGCTTCCTCTTCCCTGCAGTAATCTCATGTGGTTGTATGGGAAAATCCTCAACTAGTGCCTCTCCTCCTAGTGAGGAAGGCTTTGAAATAACCAAAGGAGATCCTAAACTCTGAGACACTGTGCCTGATGAACTTGCACCAGGTGAGCCAGTGTCAGGCAAAACTATACCCTACGAACCTGTCACCCCTGAAAAAGGTGAACCTCCTAATCCTGATGTACCACCTGATGCACGTGAACCCTGTGGTGTGGGCCCCTGCTGAGGAGCCTACTGTTCTACCTGATCAACCTCCCAAGACCTCCTCAAAGCCCTCTCCTCCTCAAATGTCACATCCCTCCTCAAGACAATCTTCATCTATGCAGGAACATATATGCGGTAGGCTCTACTAGTCTCACTGTAGCCCATTAGGATACCCCTCTCTGTTGTGGGTTCCAGCTTCGTCCTCTTCTCCTCGGGGATGTGTGAATATGTAAGGCACCCAAATATCATGATGTGCCCAACTTCCGGCTTCTTGCCGGTATATATCTCTTCACGAGTCTTGCTCCCCAAGACTCTGTGTGGGCTCCTGTTCTGCAAATGAACAGCAGTGTTACACACCTCGGCCCACAAGAAGAAAGGTAAACTCTAATCATGCAACATCGCTCTAGCTACGCCCACAATGGTCCTATTCTTCCTCTCTGCCACCCCATTTTGTTGAGGGTTGTACGGCACAATGAGCTCCTTCTTGATGCCAACACTCCCACAAAAATCTCTCATCTCTGCTAAAGTGTACTCACCCCCATTGTCTGATCTCAACACCCCAATCTTCCTCCCTGTCTAGTTCTCCACAAGAACCTTAAACTCTTGGAATCATCAGAAGACCTCATCCTTAGTATTCAGGAAGTAAATCCAGGTCCTCTTGGAGTGGTCATCAATGAATGTCACATAGTACTCATATCCACTCAATGAGACATGGGGCATAGTTGTCATGACCACATACATTAGAATGAATCAAATCAAGGATACCTGCAGCTCTGTTGTCGCTACTCTGGAAAGGTGACTTCGTGTACTTTCCCAAAGCACACCCCCTGCACACATCATGATGCTCAGTGTTGAAATCTGGCAACCCGGTAACCATCTCCCTCAACATCTTGAAAGCTCCATGGTGCAAGTGGGCCATCCTTCTGTGCCACAGCTCACATAAATTATTGATCTGCGCTACCATAGCTCAAAGAGGCTAAAACATGAGTCTGTATAGTCTCCCACTGCGAGCTCCAATCACACGAGCGGACTCGATACTGGATCATTTAGGATATATCAACACTTGTCCCTTCTGGAACAGTGCCTCATACCCCCTATCCTCCAAGCTGGAAACTGATATCAAACTCTTCTTCAACCCTAGAACATAAACAACATTTGTCACCTTCAGAGGAGGTGATGACTCCCTCTGAAATGAAACTGTCCCCATACCTGTCGCCTTGACTTTGGAGTTGACGCCAAGCACAACCTCCAAGTCAATGTCATCCTCCAAAAGGCTCGTGAAGTGCTCTCTAACTCTAGTCATATGGCAGGATACTCCACTGTCTATGAACCATGCACGGGAAGAAGTGACATGAGTGGCTAAACTCACCACCAAAGCACACTCTGAACCAAACATGGCCACAAAATCATCCACATCTGTTGACGTTGCAACTCCTTGTTTCTTCCTATCCTTCTTGTTGGGACATTAAACAGTATAGTGACCCATCTTCCCACAAGCAAAGCATTTCACTTTGCTCATGTCCTTCTCCTTAGCCTTCTGCTTCCCCTTATCCTACTTTGCTCCACTAGAAGACCCCTTCTTGATCTTCTTGCTCTTTGTCCCAAGAGCAACATTCTCTTCTTCACATCCCCCACCACTCTTGCTGCCACTTTTCATACTCCTAATCTCCTCTTGGAGGAAATTGCCCCACATCCTCCTCCAACTAGGAAAGTGCTCTTTGGCCACCAAGTTGTGGATAAAACTATCCCACTTCTCGGTGAACTGCTCTAAAGTAATTTGAACCAACTGCTCCTCTGGAACAGTTTATCCCAATGTTGCAGGAAACGTCCCCCCCCCCCCAGATCTAAGGCCCGAAGCACGTCCCGTACAAGTTCGTACAGGAAGCGTCCTCAGAAGCGCGACTCCAAAATTCGGAAACGCAATTCCACCTGTTTTGGACGCTTCCTGGAAATTCCGGAAGCGTCCCTTCAAAGCACGCTTCGTATGGCACTTTGGAGGGCGAATCGTACGGTTCCGTACACGCTTCCGGAAAAAGTGCCACGTGGCCTAAAAAAATCGATTTTTATTTTATTTTTTTGGTGAGTTTGCTTGTTGGGGATGGGTCCACCTTGGGTTAGGGTGAGGAATGACGGCAAAAAAAAAAAAA
>APFE030101843.1:0-11094 GCA_000404065.3 Pinus taeda
TTGTTTGTTTGTTTAATTTAATTTAATTTAATTTATTTTATTTTTCTGCATGTTTTCAGCTCTCAGCTCCAAGTCATCGTTGGTGACCTCTCGCTTTAGCTGCTCTATGTACATGTCGATCTCTAGCTAGACCTGGTTCTTCTCCTTAGCTTTGGTGAGAGAACTGATTGATGAGATCCTAGGCGTTCTCACCATGACATCCAAACAATTATACAACTATGCATATGAAGCCTGTATGCTACTGACAAATGAGGCAAGCTGCTCATAGTTCTGGATCAACATCTAGATCTTCAATTTGTCTAGCTCTTCCTACGGATTCATCGTCTTTGATAAGTGAAGTGGGGCTCGCTTGTACATCATTATCCATTCCTACACATAGGTGATGGAAGCATGTATGTGCCTGAGAGTTTGGATAATCTTCCTACATTGCCGCTAGAAACCATATAGATGGACAACCATCTTATGCATGACGACAAATCCATGGTGGCCTCAAGAGTTAATACTTCAACAATTATTGCTTTCCTCATCTTTGCCATTATGGATCTTGGAGATTGTTTTGTCTTTTGTCTGTCTACTTGGAATTTTGTTGCCATCTATTCATTCTCTACTAACAGGGACTTGACATTTAAGCTCGTGGCTCTTACATAAGCCACAGTGGCATCAACCATGGCAGTTGGATGCTTTCTGACATATGGGACAACCACCCTTTCCTTCATAAATGTAGGTGACGTGTGATCATCTAGGAAATTCTTCCTTTGCATCTGTACAATCTTCTGCTACAACTCGTCAAATGATAGATTGTACACATCCATCATTGGATCATCATCAAGGAGAATAACCTCTCCTTGTTCGCTCGCAACTGTTTATGATATTGGAGGTAATGGACAATGAGGGGCGACCTTGGGTGCTCTCAGCATGAGGTTGGTATCTTGGTCTTATGGCTCCTGGCATAACTCCATGTCTGTTGCCTCAGCCATTTTATCAATCTTCTAAGAAAGCTCCTAATCCTGCATCTGCACACCCTCTTCTTCATTTGCTAGTTGTTCTGAGTCTTCAACCTGTATGGTCATCATCTACTCTATCATCATGCATTCCATTCTTCTTGCTCATGTTTTTGCTTCTCTTCTCTCTCTCTCCTTCTTAGCTCCTTCTCTTCCTTCAACTTCTTCTCAGTTTCCTACAACTTCCTTTTTGCTTCCTCTAACCTTTTCTTTTCTCTCTTCCTTTGCTCTGCTCTCTTTATGTGTTGTTGCCTCTTTTCCTCCACTACCAAAGCTGCTTTCTCAATGATAGCATCTTCTTTGAACTTGTATCTTTCCTCAACTTCTGGGTTGTTCCAATATTCCTCTTACCCTTGTCCCGCACTGGTTTGCTGCTTATTTTTGTTGTTGTTGTTGCTTCCTGTGGTGTCGCTGCCTGCAGAGCATATTTCCATGTTGCGGCTATATTGAGTGGTTCATTGAGCTTGGAGTAGCTATAAAAATACCTCCAAGGGTCCTCCTCTACTGATTGACGTGCCCCGCGGATCCATGGATAGTACACCTTCGCACAATGGTCCTTACAAATACTGTGGGGATACTATTGAAGTATTTGGTGCCAAACAAAAACTTCATTATCTCCCTAGCTTTGGAATCCACATCTTTCAAGCTCTTAATCTTGTACAATCTGATCCATAAAGGAAGAGAGGGCCATGATGGCTTCATCCTCCTATGCAACCCTACTGATAACCCTATGGAGATGTGATATGAAACCTCCTGCATGACCAACTTGTCCATGCCATACCTTGGTAAAACATGAAGAGTATTCTATTTGCCAAAGATCTTGATGAAGGTGCCACCGGGTGAGGCATACCAATCTAAAATGTTGAGTATTGCCTCCATCGCTTCTCGGGACATGCAAGGTGGGTCCTGCTCCAAGATCAACTTGTACACTTAGATGATGAAATGGTCAACTAGCCTCACCATAACTCCTCGGTGGCTGAACTTGGAAAGAAACTTGCAATAAATATGTACTACATTCTCGTGGGGTGTCCATGTCCAACCCATGCCAGGAAACTGATGTTGGGCACAGATTGCATCAAGTAAATACATGGACATGTAGAATATCACTTGCTCATTCTTGGGCGGATTCCGGAAGTTAGTCACATGGACTTTCAACTAAAGAGGCAATAGATCTGACCAATTGAATGGCCTTCCATCATTCACCAACTAGTCCAACACAACCACCCAATTCTGTGGAAAGGTCTTTGTGCTCTCTTGACCATACAATTAGCATGCAAATATGATCAAGAACTGTTAGGCCTTTCTAAGTCACTTAGTATTGTAAACATGAGTGGGTGTGGCTCTGAACTTTGACGACTCTTTCACCCAATGCTTTATAATATCTATAGTGTTTACAAAGCTATGGGTGGTATATAAAAGTGTATCCATGTGGTTCATTAGCTACGAAAAGTGATACATCTAATGATAGTTCTCCATCCTGAAGGTAGCAATTTTTGTCCCACTGACACTGCTCAATGTCATTGTCTCTATATCTATGTGTGAGATAATCTTGTGGATGATGTCTACACTTGGGAAGGTAGGGTACCTGCATGCAATCTTATGTAAGACTGACCAATTTACATTGACATACACTTGTCAATCCTATAGATCATACTTGAAGTCCCTTGCAAAGATATCCTTGATTTCCTGCCATTTTAACTTCATGCCCTTCTCAATGAACAACTGAGTGTCTGCATGAACTAGAAAAGCCACTAACACCTACTCAATTGCTTCCCCAATGCTACTCTTGAAAATATCATCTGATGTGGATCTATTGGAAGCCATGTTACCTGTAGCTGTTGGAGATTTTCTCAACAATTGTTGTACCTAGAGACAAAGTGGACACTCATGGCATGCAAAGTTAGCTTGAAACCAAATTAACTTCAAGAATAGACCAAACAACAAACTGGGCAACTGTTGGGAAGAATTGCGCAATCCTGGCCATCAGAGGTGACTGACTACCAACTAGTTCTACACATTGCGCAGTTCCAACTTCGAGTGGGGAGGTCTTGCGGACTAGAACAACATAATGCATTGTTTAGTCAGGCTTAGGCTAGGTGGGACTGTGCATTACGCAATCCCAGTGGCCAAGGCTCAGGACTGGATCCTAGAACTGTGCATTGTGTAGTTGGAGCCAAGCCTTGGAAGCATCTATGCAATTCCTGGAGCCACGTTAGAGCCTTGAGATCGACAAATGTGCAATGCATGCTAGGGAGGAGTGAGATTCGGGCTAAGGAATCCTAGATCTGCACAATGAAACATGAAAATGAGAAGATCTGAAGGTGGGTGCATATCTAAGTGAATGATGATGCATGAAAACAAAACGAGTGTAGGAATCAATCAAATCGAGGAACAATGAAGCATGTGGAGAGAGTCACCACAACGACGACCGTTAGTGCAAAAATTGGGTGATGCATGCAACAATTAAGAAAGGTAATGCAAAACTTAAGACAACACTTCTACAAGCTAAAACAAATCAAAATGTTAGTCGCCATTCAATAAAAATTAGTAAAACATCACTCTCACAAGCTAAACAAACAAAAGCGACAGAAAAAGCAACAAAAGACTAGAAAAGCATGACTTACCTAGAAAGTTGTGACAACTATGTCGAATGTTCCTAGATCTCCTAGGGAACGCTAGAGGTCCAAGATCGAATGTGAAATGAGCTCTAGTAGAGTCAATTAAATAGATTTGGTCGATTTAGAGTTTATGACGTGAAGACTCAAAATCTAAGAAAAAGTGACACTTGGTGATAGTTTCCAAAATAACTCGAGTGCCACCTCCAGAATGATAAAAATAGATCCCTATTTTATAGGGATGTTTTTTCGCTATTTTAATTTTTGTTTTTTTAGGAAAAACTTCCATGGATTTCCCAAGGAGATTGCGCAACTCTGGGAAGGATTGGCAACTCACTAGCTCATGCATTGGGCAACTGCTGGGGAAATGATTCTGCACAATTTCTAGGCTGAGTAGCTCTGGGATGCCTCTCAGGCTCTGCGATTCCCAGCTGAAGGTTCGCTGTCAATTGGCTCTGTAGAATCTTGGAGCTGAAGGCTCACTCTAAGCTTGGACTATGCAATTCCCAAGACCAAGGGTGGTTTCCCTTAAGGATTGTGTAGTTCACTATGCAAGCCCGAAATTGGGTTGGAGCTAAGTGAAGAGATTGACTTGTGGGTTAAACAGTAAGTCAAGTAAGAAAACACAATAAAAACATGCAGAATATAAAGCTCAATTAAAGCACAAGTACCTGGGTCAGTGCAAGTTAAGCTGCTGTGATTTTAGGAGGCAGACTCCAATATGAAGCAAAGGTAAAATTTTGGAGGGTGGTTGTAGCCTCTACAACAAATCCATATGAAAGTGGCCCAAAAATTTTTAAGACGAAAATTTGTTTTCCTATGGGCGAAGGTAACCCAAGGACAAAAGAAAGCCATTTTATGTTGATCTTCTAGTGTAGTCTATATCTTGTTATATTCCAAGAAACCATCCATGAAGGAAAATACTTCATTACTAGGCATTCATCAATGATCTTTTCAATGAATGGGGTTGGGTAGTTATATTTTGGATATTCCAAATTAAGATCCCTATAATTGACATAGACATGAATACTAACTTGATTTTTGGTGACAAGAATGACGTTAGAAAACCATTTCATTAAGGGAACTAGATAGATGAACTCAATTTTAAGCTTTTTTTGACTTATACCTTGATGGAAGCAACCTTGCAAGGATTAATTAGTTAGAGCCTTATCCAAATTATATTATCTCCTTCATAAGTGATTATTTGATGCTCTACAATATGAGGATCGATGCCAGGAATTTATTCGTGGGACCAAGAAAAAGAATTGCATAATTCTTTGAAAGAGAAATGAAGGTAGAAATCTCATCTAGAGTGCAATCCTCTCTGATCGTAATGTTTTCCATGACCCTAGGTTTCATGAAAATATAGATGGGAATGATAGGAGGAATGTTTACTAAGTTTCCCTCAAAGAACACATCATGTGTCATGATAGGACCTTGCACCCAATTAACATTTCATGATGAAACGAGGTTGTGTAATTTATCATTCAAATGTTCCAAACAAGGGATGAAATATGATTGATGGTGAGATTCTTCCTAAGGTGGATCAAAAATCATTATGGATTCTATGATGGATTCATCATATGACATTACAGTATTAAGGAATTTAGGGGAACGAGAATGGGAAACAACCCATGTGAGCAAGAAATAAGCATCAAGCTCCACATCATGTGAAGAACTTGGCTTAGGGCGTTTATTCAACATTTGGACAGCTTGATAAGGCAACTTAGTATAGATATAACACGTATGATTGATATACATGTCACTATCTAAAGGATAATGGATTATCCATGGATCATCAGATCTATCATATTCGTAAGTGACGAACATGATCATGTTAATGGTATTGGCCAATCGTATATTTTAGGAGGAAGCAGGGGAAAAGTTCCCATTAGCAAAGATTTTTTGAACATCCCTACTATAATCCTTAGCAATGATGAGAAATCAAGGGAAACTAGATTAGGGTGATTTCTCTTACTTTTCATAACTGCTTGTGATGTTGTTTACTTAACTTGATGTAGTTGCAATTAACTTATTCTATCACTTGATTATTATTTTGTTATTATCATCAAATAACTACCAAACTGTTAAGATCAATGAGACAAGAGGAAAAAAAATGTAGGCTGCTAGACAGGGAAAAAACCTCTCCTCTTGGGAGGAAACCCCACAAGAATTATTCTCTTCTTATAGAATCTTCAAATGACGAATTCCAATACCTATGACCTAAGACAAAGATCCCTCCAAGACCAAGTCAACCTCTCCTTGATGAAATTTTCCTTAGTAAATTAAACCCTAGTGAATCACTTCTTCTTCTGCAACAAATTTTGGCTCCTTTAATTCTGCAATTGTTCAACCTCTTAGACTTGTAATTTTTGGCTCCCTATAGTTACTGCAACTTCACACATGAGACTATTTTTAGGGAAAAGTTAAGTATTTTTCTTCTTTACTAGTGTTTCTCTTATATTCTAAGGTACTCGTCCTATTTCCTTGATCTCTTTACTTTCAAACTTTGACTTCTTTTAAGGAGTCTGCAATTCAGCTTACCTGCAATAATGATCCCATAATATTTGCAGGTGTGAGATGATGCAAACCAAAAATAGTCTCCTAAATGCTTCAATTGTTCTTCCTTGAGTTCTTTTCCTCTTCATTGGTTGTTAGGCTCTTATTCCTTGTAATCGAACTTGATTGGATCCTTCTAAAATGCAGTTGAGGTTATCTTATATATAGGCTTCTTGGATTCCCTCAATAGACCGACTTGTTGATTGTAGGCCGACTTGGTCTTGGAGGGAGTCTTATGACACTTTTTAACTTAAAATAATTCTATTGACATGTAACAATATGCCAAATGGGGTATTTTACATATTACAATGACTCTTTGAATTCTTGACTTCATCAAAAATTCCTAGAAGCACTCAATGTGTGCTTGACCTACAAATAAATTGTCCTTGAGCATGAAACCCTTGCTACAAAAATAATAATAATTTTTTCTTCTTCTTACAATATACAAGAATCAAGAGTACATTTCATATTTATGAAGACCGAACCTAGTTACCTATTTCAACACTCCCTCTTAACTATGGAGGTATTCATAATACATACAAGGTATTTGGACATTCTCATCACATCAATGAGCATTGTGACATAGAAAGCCCTTGACTAACAACTCTATCGCTCCACAAGATTAGAGAAAAATGTTGGGGAGAAAATGATTTATAGACACCTTCATCATTGTCTCTCAAGGAACATACCCGATCTTGATGTTCACAAGGTATGTCCTTCTAGGACCATTCCGATATTGGATTTACACATCTTCATGGAAATTTCTCTTCAATTACTCTTACCTATTGGATGGAATACCTCATTCTCAAAGAGTATTAGAATTTAGATACTTACCCAATCCTCCATTCTTTCTTCATGACATGAAGACAAGAATAATGTGTCTATCTCTCCCTCTCAATTAGGAAGGATCTACTCATTCCTATAAAAGGAATATACCCAAGCTCCCTCTTAAATAGGGACTTGTTTCCAATAGTAGCTAACTAATTTTTGGTTGAGATCATGGTACGATTAACTGCTTGTGGGGATCCTCCATTCAACATCATGTCATGGATGAAATTCGACTTCCTTATCATGGAGCCATCATTTTCTATGACTTCTTCATAGGGCATTAACCATCTTCTTCATTACTTCCCTTCAATGAAACATAATGTTGAACCAATAGTCATGACATCCTTTTCTTCATCGGAAAATGATCTTCTAGTCCATGTCTACAATGCATACTATCATACTTGTGATTATTTTATTTGTACTTTCTAACTTCAACGCACTTGACAATAGATTAAGTGTGTGAGAGACCTTCTAATAGTGGAGTTCTATCACCTCTTCCTTCTTTGACTTCTTCTTTTCAGGCTCTTCTACTTCCTTGGTGACATGGGATTCATTTCTTTCCTATCTATTATTGTTTTCCTTCTTGAGTTTAGGAAAATTCCTCTTGAATTTTAAACATATCGATTCTCTTTTGAAACTTTTTTTCAAGGTTTGAAATTTCCAAATTTCCATTTTCTCCTTGTCATTGCTGCATATTCTTGTGTTTTTTCATTTGATCCAACATATTTCTTCACCTTTAATATAGTTTCATGAATTTTTCATAAAGACCATAGATCACTGAGTGGGGTAGTTTCCTTTTTTCCATAAATAATTGATACAAAGTTTCCTCATTCATCAGGTAGTGCATTGAGCACAATGGTGGTCATTTCATGATTAAAAATTAGTTCTCCTAGCTCTTGCAGTTGATCTATTATTTGAGATACCCTCATAATTTATAAGACTACCCTTCTTCCTTTCATACCTTCATCTTGTATATTTCGGTTCTTAATGATATATTTTCTTCTGCAATGGTTATGGAGAAAAAATGTACCAACTTTTCATAGATCTCTTTTGTTGTCTTCAACTTTGCTACATAAGGGATGATACAATCCTTGATTGACTCTAGAAGGATTCTTTGAGCCCTTATCTCTCATTTAATTTACTTTTATAGTGTTTGAGATTTCCCTTGAGGAGGTTTAGTGATTGATCCCATGACATATTCACTAAATTCATTTTCTATGAGGATCAAACCTATTATCTTCTTCCATGCAAGGTAATTCGATGACCCAACAAGTTTGTTGTTCTCCTTGCAAAAATAAGTCATTGTAGATTGAGACATAAAATATCGAGTACTTACTTGTCAATTGAAGATGCTCCCTTGATGATTATATCTTCAAAATATATGCCTTCTTGATGATGTTGAATTCCCCTACTTCTTTGAAAATTGAAGATGCCTCCTTGATGATGATGGCTTGATGATCTTCTTCAAGGATGTTTGAGATGTGACCCTTTCTTCAACGTGAGGGAGATCACTTTGATGATGAAGTGATATTTCTTGCTCCGTTTGCTTGATTATTGTAGAATGTATAATATTCCCAATAACACTTCAGGTGTAGACTCCTTTGAATGGAGGTAGGGTCTTTGAGGTCTTCTTCTTCTTCCAAGAGTTGTGATGATGTGATCCTTCTGATGTGATGGATAGTCCTCCTTGATGCTTATTAGTTTTCCTTGATGATCTCGTTGTGATCATCCCTTATGTATCCTTCTTCAATTGGATGATATTCAAGCATACTTTCCTTCTTGTAGTCACCTTAGCTCTGATTCCATGTTGAGAATCAAGGAAGCTAAATTAGGGTGATTTCTCTTACTTTTGATAACTGCTTGTGATGTTCTTTTACTTAACTTTATGAATTTGCAATTAAATTATTCTTTCACTTAATTATTATTGTGTTCTTAATATCAACCAACTACAAAACTATGAATATCAATGAGACAAGAGGACACAAAATGTCAGTTGCTAGCTAGGACCAAAACCTTTCCTATTGAGAGGAAAACCCACAAGAATTCTTCTCATCTTATGAATCTTCAAATGAGGAATTCCAAGACCTAAGACCCAATATAAAGATACCTACAAAATAAATTAAACCTCTCCTTGATGAATTTTTCCTTCTGTTAGTGTCGGTCTTGAATTCCCTCCATCAGTGATCAAATATGCTCTTACAAAGTGATTTTGACGTGTCAAGGTCAAATTTTGTCATTTCAAAGAGTTTTCAAGCAAAATTTGGTCAAGGTCTAGGGTTTGCTTTCACTCCTTCTAAAGTCGTCCAAATGGCGGGCTATGTCACTATTCAGCTGAGTCTATCATCATTGATAGGTTTTTCATTATCATATCAGTGTCTAATGAGTCATTTTACATCTTGTTCATGCTTCAGTTGTGCCTTGGCAAGTTCATTTCCCCTCTCCTAGGGTTTTGAAGGCAATTTCTCTTGGATGGTCAAATCATCAGCAAAACTTATTTCCTGATGTTCGTACACCTTCCCCTATCCTTCATGTACCTTATCATACACTTCCCAACACTCAGATTCCCCAAATCCTCATTTTTCCACAAACCCTAGTTTCTAGCTACAACCTGGCAATTTTCTAGGTTTGGCCTGTGATTTGCCCTTTTGGACCCCTTCCCCTCACTCAATATCTGATATTCCACTTTCCCCTACTTCCTAACATCCCTCCCCACTCCCAAAAATTTCCCCAAGAATTTAGAAGCCCCCTATCCCCTTCATTTCGCTCCATTTCGACAAAATTCCTTGTTTCCCACATCGGGAAAAGTCGCACTCAAATGATGTTCCAGAGAAATAAAAGATGAATTTGGGAAAAATGAGATAGGTTTTTGTCCAAAACATGCCAAATAAGAAAAGCCTCCTTCACTTTTTGCACAGGTGTCATTGTTTGAGATAAATGTCAAAGAATACCGTTGCCTCAGGAGAATCAAAGGCACCTCTGAAGTGACCTTGGGAAAATCAAGTTTTCTCCTAGCTTGGTTGGCCCAATGATTTTCTTGATGGGTAAATAAAATAATAACTAGACACAAAGATCTTTCCAATGAGCTATCATGATCTCAATTTGGGGTTGAGGAAGGCATTCAAAAGTTGACTGCAACAGCACTCTTCCTTGAGGCAGCCTCATTTGGCACTTTTTGACCAGTCTTAGTAGATTTGATTTTTGACAGGGCAAATGAACTCCAAATTGAAATATTACAGTTGGGTTGGAAAGTAGACTCAAAGAAGTTTCCAACGAGCTATCCTGCACCCGATTCCGACACTGGGAAGGGCTCCAAAAGCCTCCTGCAAAAGGGCGCGATCCGTTAGAGGCGAGGGACCCGTCAGGGCACCTCCAGTAGTGTAAAAATTACACAGGCGCAACCCATCAGAGGCGAGCGACCCGTTGGGAATTCCTCCGCCAAATTTCGCCAGTAAGCTGCCAAACAACCCTTGATTGCTTCAAGGTTGCAAGTAGGCCTCTCCTCACGAAAATACATTGTTTGCCAAAGTGTGAAAAGCATGTGAATGTGGTTTAAAGCCAATCATTTTGAACTAATGAATCCAATGCATATTTGCTCAAAATGTCAGTGTTGGTTGAACTAGGGTTTGTCTTGTTGTTTTCAAGGTTATCCTTTATACCCCCACTTTTTCCCTACATCCTATTTCCACCTCCCTCGTCATTTTATTCATTCTCCCTACCAAAAAATATCAAAAGCCCTCAACCCTACCCCTATCCCTAAAAATCAAGAAACTAAACCTAAACCCTACCTCTCATAAAGCCTTTGCAAATCATATATATGTGATGGGGTATATATCATGATTCCTTCCCTTAACTCCCTATTTTATATGTTTTTCCCAATTTCCCTTCAAAGTCTCCCTTCCCTAACATTTCCCTTGTGCTATTTGTCCCCTTGAAACAACATCTCAAATAGTTGAAACAACATTCAAACAGTCAAAACAGCAGGGTATCCCATGGGAGGATTTTATCTCTTGAGAGGCTATGCTTATCCGGCTCAATGCTCATTTAGAGAGGCTGTTGGCTAAGGCCAACCAAGATAAGAAATTGTTGAGAAA
>APFE030101843.1:17236-74138 GCA_000404065.3 Pinus taeda
GTTTGTTTAATTTCAATGTTTTCTACTATTTAAGGAGAATTCAAAGTTATTGTTTGCTCTCCTTAGCTCCTCACCTGTCATTCCTAATCATCCACCTCAATCAAAGGCATCAATACTGTCTCCTACCTCGCCCCAAAGAACCCCAGCAGAAACTGTGTTCAATCCCCGCACCCAAAATTGCCATCCCCTCAATTTGCCACCAAAAACTCTAAAAACCCCAAATCAACCCTTTTGATCAGTTTACTAGCCTAAAATTAGTGTTACCCTATTGGTCATCTCATCCATTGAAGATTTTACTGAGATTGACCGGAGAGAGCCTTCTCCTGCCCCGTAGGGCTAGCTACGAGGCTAAATGGCTTGATGTTGCCTTTAGGTTTTCCTTTTTCAGCCTGAGGTGAAATTTCAAGCGCTAACAATCTTCAATAGAGAAAAATAAATGGGTCAACACGATTTTTGGGTTGATTATGGGATCATATATAAGAAGGGTAAAAAGAGTGTTGTGGCCAACGTTTTATCTAGACATTTTGAGGAGGATGGGTCACTATCGAGAATAGGTTGGATCAAGGAAGCCCACAGTGGATGGCTAGTGAACAATACTTAGAGGTAGCTCTTCTAGCAAATTTAGATAGATCTCAACCCACCTAAAAATTTATTCAGTATAAAGGTCACTTTATTCTCGAAAAAAGGCTCGAACCTAAAGTAATGAATCATAGAAGATATACACTCACCATATATGGTAGTAACATATAATGCAGTATAAAGGTCACTTTATTCTCGAAAAAAGGCTCGAACCTAAAGTAATGAATCATAGAAGATATACACTCACCATTAATATCAAGTCACTTTAGTTTCCATAAAACTTGTGAAAGAATCAAGCATTGATCTTTTGGGAAGGCATGAAAATGGATATGTAGGATTTCATAACAACCTTTGAAGCTTGCCAAAGAAACAAGGGAGAGACAATGAAGATGTCAAGGGAAACCTTTAATAATCCCCAACACAAATCTAAATGGATGTTTTAATGGATTTTATCATGGGACTATCAAAAGAGGGAAACAAATAACTCATCACAGTGGCAGTTTATGGTGTTTCAAAAGCTACTCATTTTGTTGCCCTAGCTCGTCCTTTCACTTCTTCCCTATTTATTAAGGCCTTCATGGATTAGATATTTAAACCACGTGGTATGCCCACTTCCTTTATCTTGAATCAAGACCCCACATCCACTAGTAAATTTTAGTGGGAACTATTTAAGCTTCAATGTAGACAATTGAATATGGAAATTATACATCATCCTCAAACTGATTGTCAAACAAAATTTTTCAATAGGTGCCTAGAAATCTACTTCAGATGCTACACTTCTAAAATGCTTACTCGTGTTAAATGGTGGTGTGGTACCTCTTATAATGGAGCTACGAAAATGTCACCATATGTTGTTGCTTATGGACAAAAATACCTAATAGTGGCATCCTATATACCAAGAAAATCCAAGGTTCGTGCAACAAAAATAACATTTCACATTTGACAGGCCATGATTTGTATCCTGAAGGAAAACCTAGTTATAGGACAAAATTAATTGAAACAATAAGTTGATTAACATAGACCAAAACATTCTCTTGTTGAAGAAGATCAAGTGTCCCTTCACCTTTGGCCTTATAAATAGACATCAACCAATGATAAAGTTCTCTATAAGCTAGTGGCTAAGTTCAATGGTCCATATTAGATCACACAACACGTTGGTCAAGTCGCATACAAGTTAGTTCTCTTATCCCTCTCCAAGATTCATTCAATATTTCATGTGTATTTTTTGAAGAATGTTGAGTAGTCAAGTAATAAAGTGCAAATCAACCTTCCATATTTTGATGGAAAAGGTTCAATTTAGATCCAACCAAAAGCAATATTGGATACCAGAGAGCATTAATTGTGTTGGCACATGATAGGAAAGTATTGATCTATGGAAATATATGCAACTAGAACATGCTACATGGGAACCAACAACAGTTCTACAACGATTTGTTCTCTTACAACCTTGAGAATAATGTTACTTGTGAAGGGGTAAGGCATGCTAGGTCCTACCTCGACTCTCATATTCAAATACTTTACTAATGAGTGAGAGCCAACTTCATTGAATAACACCCATATAATAGTTAGTTAATAGTCACTTATTGTAAAATGGGTCCTCTTTTTTATCAAGGCCCAAATTAGTTAGTGGGCCCATAGGCAGTTAACATTATCTATGGATAGTTATATATTGAGTACAAGGCCATGTCATGTTTAGTCGAGAATTATGATTGTGTTTAGAGCATTTCTTTTGGAGGTTTCCCACTTGAAGAGGCAACTCAACATATCTCTCTATTTGTTATTATCTATGAGATATTTGTTAGGGTTTAACTCTATTTTATTGTATTATTGGGTTTTGCACAATATTTTATGTGCATTCTCCAAAGTTTTGGAGTTAATTACACTATAATCCATTAAGAACTGGCTCGATAAAGAGTTGGGAAAATATGAGAACGTTGAAGATAGAAAGATACAAGATTGAACCTTCTTAAAGGCATGTGAGGAAAGATGGGACAACTAGATTCTATTGACATTCAATTTCAAGAAAAAGTGAGTAATACACCATGAAAACATATTCTAAGCAAAGTTTGACCTTCAAGCTATAAAAGAGATACAACACATAACGCTCCTCAAAAAGTCAACAATATTCATGTCTTTCATTGCCTACTTGAATAATGACCTTGTAACAACCTTGGTGAAAAAGTTCATGTAATAAAAGTTAATAAAGGCAAAAATAAGACCACGGGTAAGGGACATGTATTCCAAGCTGAATATTGGGCAAATATATCCTAGTGGGCATCACTGGATGTGCGTTTTGGCTAGAGAAAATTAGCAAAGGCTAAGGCAAAGACATTAAAAGGAGAAAAGGCATTTTTGGCACATTTATTTATGAAAATAAAGGAAATTAAGAGAAAAGTAAGGTGAAAGGTCACATGTTGCATGTGAGGAGGAAATTGAAGGAAAATAATGGAAAATGAAGAAAATAGAGGCCTCATTCATAAAAGGCTTATGAGGATCAGTTGGTAACCTTTCGTCAGTTCAAGTTTGGAGCTCTCTCATTATTCTCTCTCACTCACTCTCTTGGTCACTTTGAGTTTTCTTGGAGCACTCTAGTTTGGAGCAAGGAAATGAAAGCAGGCAAAGAAAAGGAAAAGCAAGCAAGGATCAAGGAAAGGAAAGCAAGATGAAGTAGCTTCAACAGGAATACTTGCAAGTAATGTTTTGCATGTGTGATTTCCTTTTCCTAGTTGGTTTGTACATGCATGGATTTGCATGTTAGTGTATGGTTCTCTTGTTGTCGGTTGCATTGTTTTTCCAGGTTATGACAGTGGTTTTCAGCCTAGGCTCGCCTTTTTTCCATCCCCACTTATCTGCGACTGTGAGAGATATGGGGACGCAACCTCTTAGTTTATTAATAAGTTTTTCTCTTTGTGGGAGTAGGGCCTCCAAGATGTTATCAATATTCCACCCCTTCCACCCTCCTTGTTGATTCCATTCTAAGATATAATCCAAAATTTCCACCCATCCTTGCCTCATGAAGATTATTAGAGCAGCTAGGGAAAGATCTGAGCCCAAGGGATGGAGGCCCATAATCGAGTCCGTGGAAATGTTGATGGAGGCTCCATTGCTCAGGACTTTGCTTATATTTTTTCTTATGATGTCCAAGGAGGAATTAATCAATTTCGAGATGGGGGAGCCCAAAATTGTGTCCTCTCTCCCTTCCCAATCATTTTGTTGATTTAAATACTTTTCCCTAATCACCTGAGTCCACCATTTATTTTGTTTCTTGATCATGGTCTAATGTAGCTTTACTCCCATTGCCATGTTTTATATCCCTGTGTCCCTTATTCCCAAAACACCATGTTGTTTCGAAGCTCTGACCATTTTCCAATTTACCAAATGGCATTTTTTTGGTTTCTATTCTCCCTCCCTCCCAAAAAAATTTCCTTATATACAACCCCATTTGGTATAATACGAACTTGGGGGCTTGCAGGGATAAAAACTGATACAAAGGAATAACCAACAAAACAAACTTCAGCAGGGTTTCTCTACCCGCACGGTTAAGCCATATCCCTCCCCAGTTTACTATTTTTGTTTTCATTTTATCCTAAATTTTTTTCCACGAATATGGAGCAACTCTTCTTACGAATATAGGTACCCTGAAATAATTGAAGTCTTTCCAGTCTCTTACTCTTCTGAACCCCAACATTTCTTCAATTTTCCTCTATTTCTAGATGGAGATATTCTAGTTGTAGATGTGGCTCTTGTTATCATTGATCGCCCCCCCTGAAGCACTAAGGAATCTATCTCATTTTATTTTGAAGCTTTGTGACATTATAGTTGAGGCTCCTCCCATCAAAATTGTGTCATCTGTGAACTTTCCATGATTTATACTTATAATTCCTTCTTTGTACCTGATTCCTGGAATATTGAGAGAAGCTCTTTCGTGCTCTAGTTTCTTACTCAGGGCATCCACCATAATGATGTATAAAAAGGGGGAGAGGGGGCAGCCTTAACGTAGACCCCTAGAAGCTTTGAAGAAGCTCGCCATCTAGCCATTGACTAACGAGGAAATCCAAGGGAAAGATATACACAGGTTGATCCATCTAAGAAATATATCATCCAACCCCATTTTCTTGAGGACCTTTCTCACGAATACATGCTTAACTCTATCGAAAGCATTTGCTATGTCTAGCTTTTATGATCATCCCTTCATCAACCTTGTTCTAGCTTGAATTGAGAGCCTCTTGGATTAGGATAATATTGTAAAAGATTTGCATGCCCAAGCCAAACCCCCCTGGTTAGTGGAGATCAAAGAAGGAAAAAGAGGTTTAAGCCTTAATGCCAACAACTTCGAGAAAATTTTATAGGAGACATTGCATAGGGATATTGGATGGAATCTAGAGAAGGAAGAAGGGTTCGATTCTTTAGGGATTAGAGCCAGGAAGGAAGTGTTTATGCTACCCCCCATGAAAAATCACTTGAATGAGTAACCCACCATTATGCAAAGATCCTTCTTTTTTACCTCCCAAAAAAATTAATAGAAGCTCGCCGAGAATTTGTCTAGGCCATGACACTTATCAGGGGGGAGGGAGAATATTACCCCTCTGATTTCATCGATTGAAGGAGGAGATACCATATTTTTATTCATTTCCTATGACACCATATCTGGGATACTTTCCAGGAAGAATTCCTCACTATCTAAATACCTTGTATATATATTTTCATAGTTTTCTACCATCGCTCTCTTAATTTCTTCAAAATTCTTGATGGTTTTCTAGCCATAATTTATCTGTGCTATGTTGTTTTTTGATTCCATGAACTTGCCTTATTTATGGAAAAAAAATTGCATTCCTATCCCTAGTGTTCAGCCAATTATTTGTTGATTTCAATCTCCAATACTCCTCTTCCCTCCTAAGGTTTGCGTGGAAGGCCTTGAAAGTCTATGCTTATTTTTGGAAGTTCGATACGCTTACCAGGGTTGTTTCCATTTTTCCTTGGATTTAAGCTAAGATTTTTTCCATCTCCTTGATGTTGCCTCAATGTCTACCAAATTTGTTTTCCTTGAGCCACTTTTTAATGTTGCCTTTCATCGTGTGAATCTTGGACTCCCAAAAAGTTACTGGGCTTCCCTCAATCCACCCTAACCAAGAGAGGGAAACAACCTCCAAGAAATCAACAACATCAAACCACATGGGAGAAAATCGAAAAGGGATAGGACCTAGATCCAGGGGTTGGGATATCATCAGATTGATTGACCCTCAAAACCGGACCACGACATAATAGAGGATTTAAGGCAAAATTTTAGGATAAGGAGGTTGTTAGAGGCAAGAAAGCAATTTAGTTGAGCCCCAATATGGCTCATGCCTGCCCTTTTATTGGTCCAAGAATACAAAAAAATTTGGGGTTTGAAATTAAAGAGGTTTAGAGTTAATATGAGATCTTCCATATGCTCCTAGAGAGCATCTCAAACAATGGAGCCACCCCTTTTTTCATGGCTTCCCATTGTTGTATTGAAATATCTTCCCAGAATACACTTTTGACCATACTTTGTACCTTTCAGCTCCATCAGGGATTTTCAACATTCTTGTTTTTCTCATAAATGAGTGGGCATGTAGACATTGATCACTGTGAAGGATTGGTGCATCTCTATTATATTAAAAGGAGTTGAAATCCAATGAGTATTTTTTAAAGAACTTACTAATTGCAGTTTCGCAGGGTTTCAAATCATACAAAGTCCTCCTAATGCCCCTCTCAAACTAATTGTTTATAGGTTGCTATGGCTCCAAATATTGTTTTGGATTGAGTGAAGGGTCTACTCATCCAGCTTGGTCTCCTATAGTAGGGTGACATCTGGTATTTCCTTTTGGACTAAGGATTTGAATTTCACTTCCATTATTCTTTTTACTGATCCTAGTCCCCTACAATTCCAGGAGATTATATTCATTAATCACTTTTTCTTATTTCCCACCCCCTTACCTAGGCCCATATTATTTCATTTCCCCCCCATCCTTTGTTCCCTGCTCTTGCTAGCTGACGAGGGATAGTGTGTTGGACTCCCAACTCTTTGTCTTTTTCGATTTTTCCCTCCTTATTTCCTTGTTTGTTTTTCTTCTTGATTTTTTACCTTTTCTTTTTGTTTTATTTTTCCTTGTAGTTTTTGGTCTTTCATCTACGGAACTCTATGGTCAAAATGTCCCTAGACCATCCTTTGATGTAAGGAATCCATCATTGTCATCATCCTATTCCGAGGATTATTCTGAGGTACTAGAGGTGTCTGAGCTAGAGCTCACTGCCTTATGGCTTTTCGGGGCCTCATCCAGGGAGAAGACAAGGTGGCAAGGGCCTATTGAGAGGAGGAAGGAAGGGGGAATCGAACTTTTGGCTCCTGGAGTAGAACCCAAAACACCAAAATGATTCTTTGACACCATACAAGAACCACCCACCACTGGCGAGCTCGAGGGAAGCGGTTGAGTAGGGCCAGCATCCTTGGTGACCGGAATGGAGCTTGGGGTACCCTCATTGAGCGAATGCTTCGAGCAATTCCTTCTTTTAACTTGTTGCTAATGGTATTTAGGATACCCTGATTGCTTCTCTGATACTTCCAAGATTTTTATGCAACATTTAGCAAAGTGACCATACTCATGGCACAACTTTCATTTAAAACACAATTGGTCATAGTCTACTTCCTGCACATGCATCCAAGTATCCATGTAGAGATTGATAGTTGTAGGAAGGCCTTTCTCTAAGTCCACCTCCACACAGATCCTAGCACAAGAGAAGACACCATGTTTTGGCTTCAAACAGTCAATGTACTTCCTCGAGGAGTTACCTATGGCCTGAAAGTCATGTCATTCCAATAGGAACTGAGGATGGAACATCACATTCTGGATTAAAGCTAGGAATCCAATGATCCAGATACAACCCCTAGGCCCCCATAAAGTATGCTCCACTCCTGAATACCAAATCTCTATCTAGCTTATTCTCAAAGTAAAAATTATAAAAACATTTGCCACAAAAGGAGGAGATTACCTCTCCTTTAATAAGAGGCCTCTAGTTCTTCTCGATCCACGCATTAACCATCCTAAGGAAAGGCCAAAGGCCCATAAAATAGCCAATAAGATCCATGTCTACAAGTTGCAGGCTGCGAGAGCGAGCCTAAGGGGCACATATCTCTATCTTGGGAATCTCCTTTGCTCTCTTCACAAACTTTGACTTGCCTTGCTTACTGAACTTAGGAGTTGATGCAACCAAAAAGTTAAAGGGCACAATTTCCGCGAGCAGAGGCACCACCTAGGCAAGCTTCGCCATTGAGGAGGCCAACCCAACTCGGGAGGAGAAGGAACAAGTCCCATGAAGACGCAATAGGTAGCCAGAGCACATAGAGAGATATTAGAACTTCCCAACCATTGAAAAAGACGAGAACCGGGCCAGAGGGTCCGAGACCTGAGCTGGAGGAGGGCCGAGGACCCTTAGAGGGAGCCCCAACAACCAACTGCGAAGCTAGAGATGCGCACCACTGCTAGGTCAACCTGCATCCTAAAAGTTATTTAAAAGGTTAAACACAATTACCCAATGAGTGTTGGAACAAATGCATAAGCTTAGAGTTCCTATTGTCCCTAGGCATGTTTTTAATTGTTCAAAAGATATTGAGAATATTCCTCAATATTTAAACTTTGAGCACCAATTTCGATGAGCTAACATGTACATTAGCTACTAATAATTTGCATTCAATTTAAAAATTATGAGGTTTGTTGAGAAGTTTATATTACTAGATAAACAACCACCACATGATGGGTAATGAGTGGAAGGGTTGTGATTATGACTAGAGAAGGAGCCCCTAGATTTCATACATGAAAGAAATGTGTGAGGGTTGGGTGAAGTCACCACCCGCGTTAATAACTCCTCTTCATCGTCAAACAATCGATGCATGTGCAATTTCTTTGTGGTGGGTCGTTGCTCATTGAAATTCATTAACATGATACAAAACTAGTGCAAGAAAGGAAGAAACTGGAAGGTTAGGTTAATCCAAGCCAATTTTTTTGTCGAAATTCTCATTATTATGTATAAATTACACCGACATTGTCAATATAGTTTGGATTTTCCCATTAAATTTGATAGTTCATGTGATCTTGGTTTGGTTCACTTTGTGGCTTGAAGATAAGGCCTTCAAAAAATTGATATTTTGTAGATAAGGTTGTTAACATGTTTGTTGGTTGGTCTGAGATAACAAGCAATCAAAGAGGCTTTTAGTTTTATTATTTTTTTTCTAATTTAAATTTGGTATAAAGCATTTTGATTTTTTTCTTAAGTATTAATAATTTCTTAACAAAATCATTTGCAAGAAAGTTGTAAGAGTATTAAAAACTTTTTAAAATTTGTTTTTATTAACCAAAAAAATCATTAATGAAAATAATCTAATTATACTATAATGTGACCCTAGAGAAAGTCGATAGGGTGCACAGGTTGATTTGAGGTAAGGAGAGGGTGGGTTGATTCGAGGTGTCATGGGTTTAAAAATAGAGCCAAAGATTCCATTTATGTGATCAAGTGCAATTTGGGAAGAGATTATATTTGTTTTGTAAACAGTGGGCATTTGTTTTTATGTGGCTTTCAACATATGCATGTGCACGAGCTTATTGTTAAAGCACTAGTTTGCACATGAGCTTTCTTTTGAAGCAAGAGTTTGTACTAGACACAATCACTTCTTTGGAGTTGGTTG
Organism: Pinus taeda; assembly: GCA_000404065.3. Classification (NCBI taxonomy): domain Eukaryota; kingdom Viridiplantae; phylum Streptophyta; class Pinopsida; order Pinales; family Pinaceae; genus Pinus; species Pinus taeda. Next base: position 26,517 of record APFE030101843.1, read on the forward strand.
GAAGAGCCCCTTAAGCACCAAACACCACAAAACCGCCTAGTTTTCCCTGCAAATTTCCAGCCCCTAAATCTTTGTTGTATGCTTTGCTTTCCTTACTGCCACTGAATTTAATACACAGTGCAGTGATATCATTTTATTATTTTGTACATAGAAATGATGCACAATTTATCTATAAATGTAACTTTTTATTTTCTCTTATTATTTTGTACATTGCAGTGAAATTACTTATCCGTAAATGTAATGTTGATTTTCTCTTGTTATTTTGTACATAGTAGTGACACTGAGATATTAACAGAATTTTGGTTATGGTATCTCTCTTAGGTGTTAATACTATGTTGTTAATTTGTTGTTCTACTTATGGGTTGAATTCCCTCATTGGGCTTCAACTAGATTGAATATTGAATCGCATAGATCTATTCAACTAACCCAATTGCAAGTTGATGGCTATGTCGATGGTTAGTTATTTCATAAGGATTTACAATCTTGATTTCAAAGGACATTGTCTAAAGCTGATTTACATAACTTGTTATCAAATGGCAATTTAAGGAGGTTGGGCTTAAGGTTAGTGTCCAATACTTTGGAAGTTTGTAGAAATCTCTCTACATGAAATTTTGTCAGCAATGTTGTATTAGATGAGGGTATGAAAGAGGAATTTTAGTATTATGATACTCAAATATTAATTGGGTTTCAAAGTGTCAGAGAACCACAAGAGGAATGTTGAGGAAAAAACACAACAACAATTGGAGCCCATGGAGGTCAAGGGCCTTTTGTCCTTGGAAGGAGGAATGATACATAACAATGATATGATGTATTGGCTATTGTTTTGTGCTTTGTGTGTTTGGGAAATATGATTTGGAATGAATATTGAGTATGCAGGTTTTGTGATCTTGGTTGGTCATTGCAGTTTTTGTGATAATCTGGTTTCTCGTTGCAAATACATAACATAAGGGTAAAAGATTGTGTAGCCTCATAAACTATTAGATTGACTAGCAAAGGTAATAGGAGAGAATGATGAGAGTCATAATATCAATATTGGGTTATTTGGAGATGTGTTGATGTCAACCCAAGTATAGTCAAACTTTTTCCATTGTTTAAAGTGCATGCAACATTATTGTAATTCATGGAGTAGTTGATTTCAATATCAATGTAGTTGTCATAAAATGTATGCTTATTTATTTGGTTCTCATGACAATATGATAGATGTTTCAGGAGGCAACATTCTTCTACCATGGGTTGTTCTTGAGGTATGGTCAAGGCTTAGTGTGTGGGAATATGTTCACTTAAATGTTGATTAACTTGCTGTTGAATAACTCTTTGTAGTTGAATATTTGGAATTCAAGGAAAACCTTGTGAATGGATTCTACTTATTGCGTACCCATCAAATTTAGATGTAGATGTTAAAATTATGATGATTGATGGTGATCAACCATTGCAACAGATTATTTACCTTACTTTTTCTTCAAGGAAACCGATTTTATCCCTTTTATTTCTCATAGAAGAAATCCATAGGGAATCAAGCATGATAATTTGAGGAATCCAAAAAAGTATTGGTATAAATTTATTTAGCCATATAGATACATTAGGCATGATGATGAGAGGCCCCCGAAGCTTCAACTGTTGGCATAGGAGATACCCATCATATACCTCTTTGGTCTCTACAATGAACGTCAAAATAAGACTATGGGAGACATATCAAATGCATGCACAGAGTGGGGTTTATTTCGAGTTATTAACCATGAAGTTTCTACAAAAACTTTCATGGTCGTACATGAGGTGTGAATGATCCTCGAACTTATGTTGGACATGGTAGTCGAACTAGTGTGCAGAAAGGAGATATTTTTCGTTGCTTCAAAGACAAGGTAAGGATTTGTCTTTAAGAAGTATGTCATTGCTTGTTCTAGTTATGAATTTTAATCAGAGTACAATACCCAAGTCTAAATCGTATGTATGGCGCTCTACCATATTTCTAATGTTCTTTCAAGTGACTACATTTTTTCTGAAAGCTATAACACGCAGAGTTGTTGTTTGAAATTTCTGAAAACAACTACATAGGTTTTCTCATGTCAGTGAAGAGATATACATGAGGGCCCTCCAAGTGGACCGGGTAATACGTGGTCAACAGTTAGTGTTGTCTAGTGAATGGGACACCTGTTGAGGACCACATGGATATAGATAAATCCAAGACACAAAAGAAAACACCTATACGGGACACTTGGAGGACGATGAATCTCTACATTGGAGGATGGTGAATCTCTACAACGTTCCTACGAAGAACTTCATAATAGTATGACTATCGACATAATTACCAACCAAACAGATCCAATATATTTATCTATTAATATGATTATGAATAATTTCTATTTAATCATATATAAATAAATGATTGATCCCTTACTCAACCAAATAATGGTAATTTGAGAAGGCGGGGAGGAGATTGCTATTCAATTGAACATGTTATAATATTTATAAAAAAAAATCTAAGATCTCTATTTTCTCAAATAAGGAGTTGAAGTTATATTAAAATAAAATAAAATTATGTATAAGATGTATTGATATTATTTTAGGTTTGAGAATATTATTGTCATCCAAATTGGTTTCAATTGTATGTTTGATGGGTTGTTTTTTTTTAATAATTAAACTAAGCTTATATATATATATATATATAATCTTTCTTTTTTTTTTTTTTTTTTTTTTTTTTTTAATCTCATACATGGGATTGATTTTATATTCGACCACTACATCTCTAGGGGCCTGTCAACTATTCTCTTGTTTGTTGACCAATCATGATTGGGGGATTGAACTTTGGATATCTTAGTTTACACGATTTCCCATCACTTTGACCACTAATGGAGCTACCCCTGGGACACCTCAAATGAATATATTGAAACCTATATTTCATAATTTTCTTTAATGAATATATTGAAACCCTTGTGATGAGTAATTGGAGGACTCCAATATAACATCTCCCCCGTGTTGGATGTTTCCAAACTTTCAAAAGAGTAGCGTTTCACGTTTGTTTCTAAAGCATGGACAATTGTTTTAGGTGAGATTTCCTAATCACACGCACAAGAGTTCATACATAGACATATTCTCATGTCCCATCGATTCTCATTTTGTTGTGATTATTTTTGCATGTAGGCTATGAAAATTTATCTAATCAAAATATATTTTCTTTAAATATAATGTTTATTTTGAAATGAAATTTTCATAATTTTATCAATAATTATTAAGTGGATGGCAGGGATTTAACTTTTATAGAATATTTCTATAGTACATATACATTAAAAGTTGAGATTTATCTTCAAAGTAGTTATGTTTTTTTTATCCTCTTAATTAGATTGTTTAATTAAAAAAAATCATATAAACAAGCATCCTATGAAGCGAGCTATGGGTTTTAGAGGATGTGGTATTGATAAGCCATGTTATTGGCTCGTGATATTGTAACTAAGTCTATTTACATATTAAGAAGCTTTATGATAAAGTGGGGGAATATCTCCATGGATAAGAATCTTGTTCCATGTTTTTTCAAATGTATATATGTTTAGCTTATATACTAATTCTTATTATAATTACTACGACTAATAATAATAATTTAAAACAAAGTTATAATTTTTTTTTTTTTTTTTTTTTTTTTTTTTTTTTTGAATTTTAACAACGTGAGATGTATTAGGAAGTAAGTAGTTTCATGCTTATTATGGATAGATGACTATCCACATTTACCCACTATTTAATTTATATTTATGCATGTATGTTTTGAAATAGGCTTCCATAATTTTAATTTAATTATCAATAATTAGTGGGTGGATGATAGGGATTCAACCTCCCCAAAATATTCTAGAATATTCGTCGTAGTATACACAAATCAAAGGTTGAGATTTATTTAGTAAGTAGTTATGTTTTTTTTTTTTCCTTTTTAATTAAATTCATTAATTAAAAAAATATTTAGTTTATATTTATGTATGTATATTTTGAAATAGACTTTCATAATTTTAATTTAATTATCAATGATTATTGGGTTGATGATAAAGATTCAACCTCCATAGAATATTCTTAATAGTATACACAAATCAAAGGGTGAGATATATTTCTTTAAGTAGTTATGTCTATTTTCCCCTTTTAATTAAATTCATTAATTAAAAAACATTTAATTTATATTTATGCATGTATATTTTGAAATATGCTTCCAGAATTTTAAATAATTATCAATAATTATTGGGTGGATGGTAGGGATTCAACCTCCATAGAATTTCTAGAATATTTTTAGTAGTATACACAAATCAAAGGGTGAGGTACATTTCCTAAGTAGTTATGTCTTTTTTTCCCTTTAATTAATTTGATTAATTAAAAAAATGTCATCTGAACAAGTGTCATATAAATGAGTTGTGTTTTTTTGGGCATGTGGCATGGATAAATGATGGTATTGATCCATGGTATCGTAACAAAGGTTGTTTAAGATTAAAATCTCCATACTAAAATGGGCTAGACACTGAGTGCTCGCTATATCCAAGAGAAAATATAGGTAGATCAACTTGAACGGATCTACTCGCCGACAAAACTAGCAAGGCCTAAACACCAAGGGAGTCGAGGAGATTTGACCTTGCGACCTCCTGATAGGCTATGTACTTAGCAATAGGAACTTGACCAACTGAGCTATCGCTTTGGGAACATTTCTTTTTATCATTAATACTAAGAATAATAATAATTTTAAATTAATTTATAATTTGGTTAATTCCTATAATTTTTTTAATCTCAGCAAGTTGAGATGTATGATGAAGTCGATGTTTTAATACTTATTATAGAGTGATGTTTATCAACATTTACTAGTCATTTAATTTATATGGATATGCTAGTAATTAGTGCAACCATATTAATTAAATGACTAGTATAGATTGAAAGGCATCAAAACATTTACTTCATGATATCATAATCTAACTTTATTATAAATTATGGAGTAGTCTTTAAGTGCAACTTTTTAAAAAGTTTTTCAGTTTGTTTTCCGATCAAATTTGTGTACAATATGGTAGGGATTCATTGAAATCACAAGTTTGACGAATGAACTATTCACCATTGAAGTGCCTCAGGGGTTTTTGAGGGTGTTGAATCCATATACGCAATAAGAAAGCCAGTTGAAACAACACAAATCAAGATTTGACCACAATTTTTTTCGCTGGATTAAGGCCATAAATCTTCGAAAACTCCAAAAAGTCACACTTAAAGACTACTCCATAAATTATTAATATGATTATTAATGTGCTCTCCCACCTAGTATGATATTGTAATGTTGACATAAACATTTTGAATTGGTCAAAAAATAAAATAAAATAAATAAAAGAGGTGCAAATCTCTAGATAATTAAAATTCTAAAAATAAATAAAATAATAATTACAATTTTAACTATAAAATTATAAAGTTAAAGTAAACTATACAATTACCACTGTTTACAAGCCCATGGTATTACTTCTCATGGCATTTGTTATGACGAAGCTTATGTTGGAAATATGTTGTCATTGATGGCAAAAGAAAAGCATTGATGTTGTTTTCATTGATGACAATGGCAAAGCTGAGAAGACTATGCAAAAAGAAGGAATATCAACACATGTATGACAAAGTTGATTCAAATCTACATGTTTCCAAGTAGCTTGGTGAACAATGGTGAAGGAGGTAATTGGTGAAATGGTGCAGAGAACTTGAATTCAATTCTTGGATAGAAGATCACCTCAAAGTCAAGTGGAACCCACGTAGATGGAAAGAGCTCTGAAAGATATTTCTAATGGTACGTGGAAATTAGAAAATAGCCTTTTGGATCAGAAGATATGGCGAGTCAAAGGAAGGACCCCAAAAGTCAAAGTTTGCAAAGCTATTATTGGAGGAGGTGCTTTGGAGAAAGATAGTTTGGCATGTGGCCAATGTTGGTGGAACAACTGGCAAAAAGGATGGCAAAGTCGATCGTTTAAATTCCAGGCAAGTACATGGGCAAATTTGTCACCACACATTCCCACTGATGCATCATAGAAATTGCGAGAGGCCTTCTCGCTCACCCATTAACGCATAAGCATGGGGGGGTGGCGCAATGGCATTTTTCCCAAACTGTTGATTGTAAGATCAACAATGAAGGTTAATTGCACCCTCCCTCAATAGCACAAACAACCGGGGGGGGGGGCACAAACCACAAGTGGTTTTGCGTGACCATAAACAAGGCAAGGGCCCATCAACCACATAGTGGATAGACAGTGGACCAACTCGATAGATGGATGCATAGGTGGCTTGTATAATAACATTGTAACCTATCAAATTAGAATTGCAACCTCAAAATGAGAACGCTAGCAAAAAAACATGAAAATAAAACCTGAAAATAAAAAGTGTGTATGTGGGAACGACGTTTTTTTGGGCTAAATTTTCAACATTTTTTTAAAAATGACGGTAAAACCCATTTTTTGGCTTTTTTTTTTTTGCCCAAAGAACATGAGAAAACACCTTGAAAATGAAAAGTGTTGATGTTGGAACAACAATTTTTTTGTGGGGTAAATTTTCAACATATTTTAGCAATGACGTTAAAGATAAAATATCATGACTCCGAAAAACTTTAAAATTTCAACAATTTTCAGGCATGATATTAAAGATAAAACATCACGTCTCTGAAAAACCTTAAAATATTCCAGCAATTTTCAACCATGGTGTTGAAGATAAATATCACGACTCTGAAAAACCTTAAAATTATGACATGTTCGACCATGGTGTTAAAGGTAAAATATCACGATTCCAAAAATCTTAAAATTTTGAAAATTTTGAGCCATTGAATTAAAACCAAATATTATGACTAAAAAAAACCCCTTACAAATGAATATGGAAATCAAAGTCATTATACCAATATTTTTTTTTTAAATGCTAAAAATATAGTTCTTTAAAAATCTTAACCTAAGACAATGTGACACATTACAAACAAAATTTAAAAATCAACCATCAAATTGACACGCAGTGGGGTAAACTTAACCCATTGCAATGAAAATTTAAAAATCAACCATGAATTGACATACAATGGGGATGGACTTGCTCCATTGTAACGAAAACTTAAAAATCAACTACCAAATTAGCACATAGTGTGGTTCGTTTGTTAGTGTAACAAAAAAAATGGTGAAAAATAATTAAATAAATAAATAAATAATAAAAAATGAAAAAACAAAATGTAACAAAGTTTTTTAAAATTTCAGATAAATAAATTAACAAAATAAAAACAAAAACATAAAAAAAAGAAGATAGAAAATTTAAAATGACAAAAAATAATAATAAAAAAAGAACATAAAAACAAAAACAAAAAAAAATAAAAAAAAAATAAATAAATAAATAAATAAATAAATAAAAATAAAAATAAATAAAATAAAATAAAAATAAAAATAGCACTATAAAAATTAAAAACACATTAAAAAATTAATATATTAAATATTAAAATAAAATACAATTAGAAAAAAATATTTAAAATGTACGAGTTGAGCTCAAGCGGTAGAGGCACATATTGTGTTTATGGCCGTGCCAGGTTCAAATCTCTGTAGACATGCTCTACTTGGTGAAAATTGTTAAAAAAATCCTATAAATGAGTTCCACTGGGTAGTCCCATAACCATTTCATTGAAAAGAAAAATTATTGAAAAAAACAAAACAATGATCTACCCAGGGCCAGGTAGTAAGGGTTGTTGGCGACGAGGTTCTCTCCCCGGCCCGCCTGCAACCCTGGGTGGGCATTTGATTCCGAGCCTTGGGTAGACATCTGCCTCCCAGCCTAGCCGACGTCCCTTGCTGCCTGACCCTGGGCAATATATATATGTTTATTTAGTTTTTAAATATATATGTTTTAAATTACATTTTTAATATATTTTTATTTTAATATTTTTTAAGTGCGTTTTTAAAACTTTTTTAATGCTAATTTATTATTTTTATTTTTATTTTTTTTCAATCTATTCTAATATGGATTTGTCTTTAGTGCGACTTTTTGGACTTTCTGGTGCCAGAATCTGGGGGAAAAAATTGAGGTGAAATCTTGATTTGTGTTATTTAAACTTGGTTTTTGATTGTATATATGGATTCAACACCCTGGAAAACCTCTAGGGCACTTTGATTGTGTAGGGGTTACCCATCAAACTTGTGATTTCAATAAATTCCTGCTGGATTTTAGAGAAATTAGATTAGAAAAACCCACCAAAAAAACTTCCAAAAAGTCCACTAAAAAACAATTCATTTAATATATATATATAATATATATATATATATATATATATATCTATATATATATATAATATAATATATATAATAATAAATATAAGTTTTGGTATTTTTTTTTTATTTTTTTTTTTTAAATTATAGCTTTCTTCTTTTTTCACATACTGGGTCAGTGGTAGCTGCACGTCCAGGGTTGTTTAAACACGGAGTGGACGCCACCCAAAGGCATCAACACCCCTCGACCTATTACTGACCTGACCCCTGAGAGCTTTCGACCCTGTACCTCCCCACTGGCGAGGCACTTGATTTGACAATGAGCTAACCTCTTGGGGCCAAAATAGCTCTCTCTCTCGTCTCTCTCTGCTCTCTCCTCTCCTCCTCTCTTCTCTTATATATTATTATATATTATATAATATTAATTTTGTTTTAAATGATCTTGCGTTTAATCATAGCTTATTTATTTGAGTTGTCTTTAGTGCGATTTTGTTGGACTTTCCGGTGCAGGAATCTAGTGGAAAGTGAAATGTTGATTTGTGTTATTTAAACTAGTTTTATGACTGTATATATGGATTCAACACCCTGAAAAAACCCCTAGGAAATTTCGATTGCATAGAATTACCCATCAAACTTGTGATTTAAATAAATTCCTGCCGGATTTTAGAGAAATTACACCTGAAAAAGCCACTGTAAAAGCTTCCAAAAAGTTGCACTAAAGACAACTCCATTTTTTTTGTTTATAATCTAAGATTTTTTTTACTTCAAATTTTATGTGAATCATTATTTTTTGAGATAAAACTTCAAATGTCATCATTCTTGAACACAAAATTCATAAAAATTCGTTATTTTTCAACTTTTTTATTCAAAATTTTCATAAAAAATCATTTATTTAATATGTTATTTTTTGTGAAAATGTCCCAAAATACATATTCTTTTATTATATCCAAGCAATATGTGCATTCTTTAGTCAAATTTTAATTTTTTCAGTGACAAATTTATATGTATTGAAGCATTAATTAAAGATATATAAAAAAACTCTTACTTAAAGATTAATTTTATATTCTTTTTAAACTTTGAAAAAAAAAAATCATTAAAAAAAAAAACAAAGAAACAAACTCAAGCATGAAAAACCCTTAATAAGTGAACGCCTTTCAACACAAAACAAGAAGAGGAATACGACAACTTAAAAAATAGTTAAATAATCAACATTTTTAAAAAATTGTGCATACTTAGAACATAAGAAAAATTAAAGTGTCAAAAATATGCCCATGAAAAAAAGATGCATCAATGTTCTTCAAAATCCGCATGAAAATCACGAGCATTTCAAATAATTTTTCCATACTTAATACATAAGAAAATTTAAAGTGCTAAAAATAAGTCCAAAAAAAAGGGGTTGATGTTGCATTAATACTTCAAAATTGGCATAAAAATCACTAACATTTATAAAAAAATGTGCATACTTAAAAAAAAAAATGTCAAAAATATGCTTAAAAAAAGGTGTATTTTGAATCAATGATTTTCAAAATCCAATGATTTTTTGCAACCTCAAAAAAGTGAGAACTTGATACAGTTCCCGTTCGATAGTTTACAATGTTTGTTGTTAGCATTATTGGCATGGCAGTATGGTACGGTGGACATGTGATAGGTGCTTTGGGGCTTTTTAGATACCCTAGTGGGCAAAATAAAAGATACATGTGTCACCACTCAAAGGGACCTCATGACATTGATGACATGAGCATGATGTCATCCTTAAAGGTCAACCCCGAAAGACTTTGAGCAAAGCACAAAGAAGAGTTACGGGATGACTAGGCGGTGGGCACCAATGGCAGTTTTGAGGGACAACTCATCCTGATATGCATTTGAATTGTACTAAAGTTCAACAAGTAGACCCGTCAGGATAGCTCATCCTGGTCCCTTGACCCATGAGAGTTTTAAAAGTTCTCAAATAAGATCAATGAGTAGATAAGCACCAAGACACGACAGATGCACACATTGGGGCCAACAACCAATGGGAAAAGAGAAAAGGTGGACCCACTAGTACACATCAACCTGATGGCATGGCCTCGAAAGAAAATTGAAGGTGCAATAAAGAAGCACCAGGATAAAGGAGTTGAGGGCTAAGATTAGCACCAGGTCATGGTTTTATATGTGATATATGACCAAGGGTGCAAAGTTCTGAGGCGCGAGTTAGATAAACGCTTAAGAAGTTATAGACAATTTCCCAATATGGAAACTTAGATTTACCATAATCATTTTGTAAGAAAATCTACACTTCGGGTCCGTAAATGGATTAATCATAAGACTTCAAATCCTTCACGAAATAGTGTCAAGAGAACATATATAAAACAAAAATGAAGAAATGCTAGCTTCAATAAAACTGTAATACTAATTTTTTAAAACAGAGTATTAATATTTTAAATAGTTAGTATTATGTTATTTTAAAATTGGTACTCAGACATTATTAGTTATGAACAATATTAATAAGCATGATGAATATTGTATAATTCGAATGTTTATATATTCAAGAATCTATTTTTATTTTTTCATGAATAAGAAGAAAATTAAAGTTCTTATTAAGCTATAGTTTATATTATGTTTTTACTTATATTATATTGAGAATTAAGGTGGTGGTGCTCCAATGGGGTATAAATTACGAAATTATATTATTTTTATTTTTATTTTTTTTCGTAAAAGTATAATCATATTAAATATAATAATTAATAATATATTAATGTAATATTGAAGTCATAATATATAAATATTAAATGACTTAATTATTAGAAATTCATTTAAAATAGTTAAAATGATATATAAATATTAAGTGGCCTAATTACTAGAAATTCATTAATATAGTTAAAATGTTATTATACATAGTTCATATTAATTTTATTTGATTACTCTTATTATTAATATTATATTGGTAATTTTAATTGAATTGTTAATTTTGAAAAAGAAAGGAGGGGAAGGATATTACGAGGAAGAGGTAACTAAGGAAGCAAATGGGGTGGGGTTTAAGAATTATTGAGAATTATTGAGGGGCAAATGGGGTTGGGTTTAAGAATTATTGAGGGGAATCCGACAGTTGTTGATTTCAAGGTCATTGTCTTTGTTTAGATTGTTAGGGTTTTTGATGATCTCCAAAGCTTCTCTAAAGAGTCTTTTAAAAAAATGGTTTTCTCTAGCAATGATCTTAATGTTCTCAAAGTTTATATGGTGCTTGGTATTGATAGAGTGATCGATGAGGGAAGAAAAGTGAACTCGTTCATGTCTAATATCAACCACATGTTCTTTTATCATGATTCCAAAGGATCTTCCACCCTCCCCAATGTAACATTTACCACAAGAACATGATATTTTGAAGGTCCCTTGGTGTTGATGTGGGTCAATATGATCCATGATCGATCTCATTTCCTGATGGATAGTTTTCATATGTTTGAAAGCAATGGAGAAGTTATTTTTCCTTAGAATTTTGACTATTTTATTAATCACACCTTTGATGTATGGAAGATAAATTCTTTTGCATAATGGTTGGGTTCACTTCATTGGAGCCATCTTTTCTCTGCTTTTTTAAAAACTTTTTTAACTACTTCTTCTTTGTAGCCAATATTCTTGAAGGCCTTGATAAGATGGTAAATCCGAGCTTCCAGCATGAAAATTCCAACCATAGAAACCTAAAAAACATTACGTTATGGACAAGTTCATGAACCTTGGTCTTATGGGAAAAAATTGGCCCAATGTACGAAGCCCTAGGACCTTAAGAGACATAATGGAAACATGGATGAGTTAAGACGCAGATTTGGCTATTAAAACCAAACTTGGAGATTTGCCAGAATTAGAAAACCTCTCCTAAAACCTATAACAATTTCGAAACAAAAAAATTGGGCAATTAAGCTTAGTTTTTCCAGTAGAAATAAGTAAGGAGAGTTTGATAACTTGAAGAGAAGATTTAGAAGGCTCAAGTGAATAGGATAAAGGCAAAAATAAATAATTCATGCAAGCATTCAAGCGCATGATCTAGGTGGCTCTAGACACATGCAGAAGTCCAAGAGGACTCAGAAAGGGTCAAAAATCAAAGTGATCAGAATGTTGTCGAACTAGGACCAAAGCGTAGAACTCGTCATCCTGATCACAACGATGTGATTGGTTCGTCAAACTGAGCTCGTATGCGAAAGATAGAGCTCTTCAAAGCTTGACATGACAAGGGAAAAAATAGGGCCCACGGTGTGCCACATGGCATCCCAGTCAGCAGGTGGGACCCACTAAGGTTATGTGGCGACTGAATAACCACTAAACTATCGACACATGGCGCACTAACATTGTTCTCCTAACCTTGCATAAAAGACAAAAAAAATAATATTAAAATATCATTAAAAAAAAGGACAAAAAAATCATTTTAAAATATGGAAAATGGTTATTAATAACCATATAACAAAAATCATATATTAATGTGATTTCATATTACACCAACCAATAATAGCTTAATGAAAAGTGAAAGCGAATATGGTTATTAAAAGTATGGTTGTGACATAAACATATGCCCCCATATTTAAAACTTAACCACCCACGAACGTATAACCATGTGATACGTTAATACACCATCACATTTAAAGCTTAGCCGACGGGGATTAAACCCGCTCAGCCCACGTGGGTCGGCCCCCATCGGGTGGCTCTATGTGGCGTACATCACACCAACAAACAAACCGTAAAATGCAACGGTTACAAACCATATAAAATATATATGCAACTGTCGCACCAGAAAAACAACTTAACGCGCTACATTAAGGAGGGGCGGGATTTGATCCCCGACCCCTCCTAAACCACTTGACTATCTTAGCCAGCACGCCAATGACTTCTCTTGAGACAGCCACCTGAAATTCATTATAAACACTCATTTCTTCAATGGGCGGATGCCAAGGAGAGTGCAGAAATTGAGATAGTGTTTTTATTGCACGTGGAACCATGAGTCTGGGAAAAGAACAGGGAGAACCATGATTGAGCCAAATTCTTAAGAGGGAAAAATTTTTCTAATGTCTAAATTGGACAAATTTTATGTCGATCTTACACCTATCAGCGAAAAACCTGATGGCATAGTCTGAATTTTGATCTGAGCAGCAAATCTTTAGATGACCCGGAGGAGAGAATATTTGAGGAATATAGAGGGAACCTAAAAGATTCTTGTAGTCCCAGATTCGCACTTCATCAAAATTCAGAAATTTGACATTCGATTTTACACTAGTCAATGCCACAAATCTGATGGTGCAATCGGATTTTCCATTTGGTCATTTCATTTTTCATCCATTTTTCAAAGTGGAGTGCAGGCATCAGCATTCAACGTGCGAGCAGTCATTCCATGAGATTCGACGCCGTGAGATTAATGGTACGACCAACATCAGTAGTTTGACATCCTTTTCTTCAGATGGCCCCAGGATATGAGGTATATACAGTGTGTTCATGTACTTCTTTTTGCTATGAGATGCTTGTGTTGCATAGATCCCTATTTGATGTTTGATGTGGGATCTCGTTTTCTTACTTGTTTCATGATTCCTTCTTGATGTGACGCAAAATCATCTATGGGATGTACTTGTTGTCATGAATTGTCATGTTTTGTTTGATATCCCTTTGTTGTCATGTTGATGGGATACTCATGTTGTCCCCATGTATGTCTGAATTGAGATCCCTTTGATGCAATGTTGGTGGGATGCTCATTATTGTCATATGTGAAATTATGTCATACTGATAGGAGTCCTTTTTTGATTGAGAGTTCCTGTAGTGGAACATCTCTTGGAGCCACTCTTGCATGAGGGCATATTCCTTGTATAATAGAGAAAACACATGCATGTACATCATCACTCTTTCTAGCACTTAATGCAGTGGCCTACACCATCTTGACATCGGGCCCGGAGACATAGTCCCTCGTAGAAGAACTCTGTTATCAACACCTTGTGTTTTATGTTGCTAATTATTTTCATGTTCCTTCTTCTTTACAGCATGCATGTGTGTTCCTTTATGCTCTTTTAAAAGAAATTCTAATCACATCATGAAAGCAAAAGATCTTGGTTAAATGCGGGAGTTGAGTCAACTCGGATCAAGTTTGGTATCAGAGCGGTCTTTGTGTGGATGTGAATTGTAAGCATGAATAATGGAACGTGCAGCGACAAATGATGAAAAAGTGATGTACGAGACCATGCTCAAAATTTCCCAAAGGGTCTAAATAATGTATGAAGCTCTACAGAAAGAGACAAGGAAAAGGAGCGATTGCAGCTTCAGTTGCGAGCCATGAAAGAGGCCCTGGAAGAACTGAAACACAAAAAACAGAATCTTCAAATAGAGAACAATGAATTGAAGATGCTTCTACATAAAACAGAGTCTGCTACAACAGCTACAAGCTAAGGACGAAGCCTTGGAAAAGCTACAGTGTGACCCATGTGAGGTAAAAAGTAGTTCTCTGAATTCATGTATGTTTCCTAATGATGATTTCGTCGTTTTTGAAAATCATACCACAGGAATTGGCTCCAAACTGTTGAAGAGAGTGAGGTATGAAGGAAAAGGCTTGGGCTTTAATGGCCAAGGCATTTTCAACCCCATCAAAGTAGAAGAATTACCCCGTTAGGCTGGACTTGGGTATTGTCAAGAAGGAAGTTGGGGAATGCGCCAAGACAAGTAGCGAACCACCAACAAAAGATGATGAGAAGCCCTCATTAGTTCTTTCCAAATCGACAGAGGAGGTAAAATATGTTGATTTCCTTTCGATTTCATCTTCACGTAATATGATTTCTGTTGGAGATGTGGAGATACCAATTACAGGGACAAACATGAGGCTCCTTACCAGGATAAGGTACAAGGAGGAAAAAGAACTTGGTGTTAATAACCAAGGCATAACTCAACCATTGGTTTGTGCCATTAGTTGATTTTGTAAGTTAAGCATGTAATTTTCAGAATTGTACAACAGGTTTGCATACAGTGGCAAGTGTTGGCTCATCATTTATGGCTCTAAAGGACAAAGGTGAAGGACAAGGAAGGCTAACATATCAGATACTTGTAAGTGCATACAGGGTACAGATAAGTTGTAGATTATTTTTCATGGTTTTGGAGGACCAAAAGCTCCTAAGTGGGGAGAATTGATCCAGGTGGCTCCAGACACATGCAGAAGTCCAAGAGGACTCAAAAAGGGTCAAAAATCAAAGAGATCAAAATGTTGTCGAACCAGGACCAAAGCGTAGATCTCATCATCCTGATTGCAATGGTGTGAATGGTTCGTCAAACCGAGCTCATATGTGAAAGATAGAGCTCTTCAAGATTTGACATGACAAGGGAAAAAACGGGGCCCATAGTGTGCCACATGGCATCCCAGTCAGCAAGTAAGACCCAAGAAGTTTATGTGGCAACTGAATAACCACTAAACTATCGACACATGGCATGCTAGCATTGGTCTCCTAACCTTGCATAAAAGACAAAAAAATAATATTAAAATATCATATAAAAAAAAAAAAACAAAAAAAAATCATTTTAGAATATGGAAAATGGCTATTAATAGCAATATAACAAAAATCATATATTAATATGATTCCATATTGCACAAACCAAAAATA
Organism: Pinus taeda; assembly: GCA_000404065.3. Taxonomy (NCBI): domain Eukaryota; kingdom Viridiplantae; phylum Streptophyta; class Pinopsida; order Pinales; family Pinaceae; genus Pinus; species Pinus taeda. The sequence continues at coordinate 42,313 of APFE030101843.1, forward strand.
ACTTAACGAAAAGTGAAAGCGAATATGGCTATTAAAAGTATTGATATGGTTATTAAACGTATGGTTATGACATAACCATATGCCCCCATAGGTAAAACCCACCCACCAACGTATAACCATGTGATACGTTAATACACCATCGCATTTAAAGGAGATACAGCGAGGATTGAACCCACTTAGCCCACGTGCATCGGCCCCCACCGGGCGGCCCCATGTGGCGTACATAACACCAACAAAAAAACCGTAAAATGCAACGGTTACAAACCATATAAAATATATATGCAATTGCAGCACCAAAAAAACAACTTAACGCACCATATTAAGGAGGGGCAGGTTTTGATCCCCCGACCACTCCTCAACCACTCGACTATCTTGGCCAGCACGCCAACGACTTCTCTTGGGACATCCACCCGAAATTGATTATAAACACTCATTTCTTCAATGCGCGGAGGCCAAGGAGAGCATGTAAATCGAGATGGTGTTTTTATTGTAGGTGGAACCTTGAGCTTGGGAAAAGAGCAGGCGGAACCATGATTGAGCCAAATTCTCATGACGGAAAAAAATTTCAAGTGTCCAAATTGGAAAAATTTTATGTCGATCTTACACCTCTTAGTGACATGAACCTGATGACGTAGTCAGAATTTTGATATGAGGAGCAGATCTTCAGATAACCCGGAGGAGGGAATCTTTGAGGAATCTAGGGGGAATCTAAAAGATTCTTGTAGCCCCAAATTCACACTTTGTCAGAATTTAGAAATTTGACAAGTGATTTTACACTACTCGATGTCACACATCTGATGGTGCAATCAGATTTTCTATTTGATCATTTAATTTTTCAGCCACTTTTCAAAGTTGAGTGTAGGTGTTATCATTCAACGTGTGAGCAATCATTCCATTAGATTTGACGCCACGGGATTTATGGTACGGCCAACTTCAGCAGTTTGACATCCTTTTCTTTAGATGGCCCCAGGATGTGAGGTATATGCAGTGTGTGTAAGGACTTTGGACATGACATATCTCCATAATGGTATGATATTGTCCACTTTGGGCCTAAGCCCTCATGGATTTGTTTTTGGGCTTTACCCCAAAAGGCCTCATACCAATGGAGATATTTGTCCATCCTTATATACCCATGATCCTCCCCACTTCTAGTCAATGTGGGACTTTGGTCGTATACCCAACAATCCTCCCTCGAACAAAGGACCATCGAGCCTCCCCTCAAACGATTATCCATCCATCCACTCTCTACCAACCAGGATTCTCCGCTCCAATGCATTGGAAGCACACGCCTTACATGGAACACCACTTGCATGGAGAGCTTGCTCTATCCTAGGTCAACTCCTCTTCATCGTGTTGCGACTAGGACACGTCCATGAAGAATTCGGAGCACACCGCCTGTCTAACCGAGCTCATCCACGGATCCCATCGTGATATTACCGGGGCCCACCACCTTCGTTCGGCATTACGAGGATTCATCCACTTGGCTAACTTGAAACTTGGCTCTAATACCACTTGTTAAGAAATTTACTGCATAACATAAATAATTACTGAGATGAATAAATATAAAAATAACCAGCAACAACTATAAACACATAAACGCAAATGTTTATCCGGGAAAACCCCAAATCTGGGAAAAACCCAACCTAGTAAGATCTTATTAGCATTGGCCAAAACCCTGCCCAATCCGACCAAGTGAGCCTTCACTGCTCAACTCCAGGTCTTACATTACAATGAAGTTTTCCCAGCCTTTTATAGGCTCCATTACATATAATGCCACGGGCATAATACTATGGGTGCACAATACCATGTGGCCCAAAATCATCACTGTTTAACCTGGTCAACTTTGAATCTATACCGAGTCAAGTTTACTTAACAATTCCCCCCTTAAACTTGACTTGGAGTTCATTGACTAAACTTGCTAAGTGAGACAATCCAGCTCACTCTAGCTCTTACCCCCCTTAGAGTTTTTACCCGGGGTACTGTTAACTCGACATCCCCCTTATCACTTAGGTCTAACCCAGACTTTACGGTGATCATCGATGGGTACGCATGCCTTACATGGAACACCACCTGCCTGGAGAGCTTGCTCTATCCCAGGTCAACTCCTCTTCATCGTGTTGGGACCAGGACACGTCTATGAAGAATCCGGAGCACACTGCCTGTCTAAACGAGCTCATCCACGGATCCCCTCGTGATATTGCCGGGGCCCACCACCTTTGTTCGGCATTACGAGGATTCATCCACTTGGCTAACTTCGAAACTTGGCTCTGATACCACTTGTAAGGACTTTGGACACCAAATATCTCCACAATGGTATGATATTGTCCACTTTGGGCCTAAGCCCTCATGGATTTATTTTTGGGCTTTACCCCAAAAGGCCTCATACCAATGGAGATATTTGTCCATCCTTATATACCCATGATCCTCCCCACTTCTAGTCAATGTGGGACTTTGGTCGTATACCCAACAGTGTGTTCATGTACTTCTTTTTGCTATGAGATGCATTGTGTTGCACATATCCATGTTTGATGTTTGATGTGGGATCTTGTTTTCTTACTTGTTTCATGAATCCTTCTTGATGTGATGCGGAATCATCTGTGGGATGTACTTATTGTCATGATTCGTCATATTTTGTTTGAGATCCCTTTGTCGTCATATTGATGGGATACTCATGTTGTTGTCATGTATGTCTGAATTGAGATCCCTTTGATGCCATGTTGGTGGGATGCTCATTATTGTCATATGTGAAATTATGTCATACTGATAGGAGTCCTTTTTTTAATGAGAGTTCCTGCAGCGAAACATCTCTTGGAGCCACTCCTGCATGAAGGCATATTCCTTGTATGATAGAGAAAACACATGCATGTACATCATCACTCTTTCCAGCACTTAATGCAGTGGCATACACCATCTTGACACTGGGCCCGGAGACATAGTCCCTCCTAGACGAACTTCGTTATCAACGCCTTGTGTTTAATGTTGTTGATTATTGTCATGTTTCTTCTTCTTTACAACATGCATTTGTGTTCCTTTATGCTCTTTTAAAAGCAATTCTAATCACATCACAAAAGCAAAATATCTTGGTTAAATTCGGGAGTTGAGTCAACTCAGATCAAGTTTGGTATTAAAGCGGTCTTTGCATGGATGTGAATTGCAAGTGTGAATAATGGAATGTGCAATGACAGAGGATGAAAAAGTGATGTACAAGACCATGCTCAAAAATTCTCAAAGGACCGAAATAATGTATGAAGCTCTATAAAAAGAGACAAAGGAAAAGGAGTGATTGTAGCTTCAGTTGCGAGCCACAGAAGAGGCCCTGGAAGAACTGAAGCACAACAAACAAAATCTTCAAACAGAGAACGTTGAATTGAAGATGCTTCTACACGAAGAGAAAGAGGAAAAACAGAGTTTGCTACAACAACTACAAGCTAAGGACGAGACCTTGGAAAAGCTGCAACATGACCCATGTGAGGTAAAACGTAATTCTCTGAATCCCTGTATGTTTCCTGATGATGATTTCACTGTTTTTGAAAATCATACCACAGGAATTGGCTCCAAATTGTTGAAAAGAATTAGGTATGAAGGAAAATGCTTGGGCATTAATGGCAAAGGCATTATCAACCCCATGAAAGTAGAATAACTACCCCGTCAAGCTAGACTTGGGTATGTCAGGAAGGAAGTTGGGGAATGCGCCAAGACAAACACTGAACCACCAACAACAGATGATGAGAAGCCCTCATCAGTTCTTTCTAAATCGGTAGAAGAGGTAAAATATGTTGATTTCCTTTCAGTTTCATCTTCACATAGTATGATTTATGTTGGAGATTTGGATGATAACAAATACAGGGACAAACATGAGGCTCCTTAACTAGATGAGGTACAAGGAGGAAAAAGAACTTGATGTTAATAACCAAGGCATAACTCAACCATTGGAGGTTGTGCAGAGAGCTCGATTTCAAGGCTTGGGATACAGTAAAGGAGAATGCTCGAAGGTGTCAGATTCTTCCGAGACATCATTGAAATCATCAAGGAAAGAGAATGATGGGAACACATCCCCATCATCCCATGGCAATTCCCATTGCACGGAAAGAGTTGAGGCAAGCTCTCATCGCCATAATGACACCATAGGCAGCAAGGAAAGGTATAACTAGTCTCGATATTTGAATGTTCATTTCGATTATAATCATGTTGTTAATGATGAGCGTAAAACATGGCATCGAAAAACATGTACCTTTTGTGGATTACATAACCATACATTTTCTAAGTGTTGGAAAAAAGTAGCAACACACAAACGGAGGAGGCATGAAAGACCCTCTCAACAGCAGGTAAAGAAACATGTAAATCAGATATGGAGGAAGAAGACGCATTGCAGTCATTGCAACATAAGTGGTCACTAAAGGGCCACATGTTGGAGGCTCCATCCATAGCAACACCTTAAAGACAAAGAGTTGGTGCATGAACCAGGTGAAGCAGTTGTTCGACAAGAAAAACCACCACAAGGGGATGACCCATTCACATCGATAAGTGAAAAATGGTTTCTAGATATGTTAGCTTGTCATGGTCATGCTTTCGTAAATCATTTGTTGCATTTTAAAATGTAAAAAGTGATGATGTGTTTTCCATCACTTATTAAGAAACAATGATGTCTGGTCTTATTTTGTGTTGCACTTTAAACTGTGAAAGTGATGTTGTGTTTCCATCACTTGTAAAAGAAAAAATAGTGTTTGGCCTTATTGTTGTAAATCACGTGTTGCAGTGATGATTTGTTTTCCATCACTTGTTGAAGCAACAATGATATGTTGGCCTTGTTTTCATAGTTGGGGTATTATTTCCGTCTTGATGTAAACTTGACCACCGAGTATGTGTTATAAACTCGTGGCAAGTATGGGATGCTTGGGTCATTAGTTGATTTTGTAAGTTAAGCATGTAATTTGTAGAATTATACAACAGGTTTACAGAGGGTGGCAAGTGTCGGCTCATCACTTATGGCTCCAAAGGACAAAGGTGAAGGAGAAGGAAGGGTGACATATTAGATACTTGTAAGTGTAGATAGGGTATAAAGAAGTTGCAGATTATTTTTCATGGTTTTGAAGGACCAAAAGCTCCTTAGTGGGGAGGATTGATCCAGGTGACTCCAGACACATGCAGAAGTCTAAGAGGACTCAGAAAGGGTCAAAAATCAAAGTGATCATAATGTTGTCTAACTAGGATCAAAGTGTGGATCTCGTCGTCCTGATCGCAACAGTGTGAACGGTTCGTCAAACTGAGCTCATATGTGAAAGATATAGCTCTTCAAAGTTTGACATGACAAGGGAAAAAATGAGGCCCGTGGTGTGCCACGTGGCATCCCAATCAGCAGGTGGGACCCACTAAGTTTATGTGGCGACTAAAAAACCACTAAACTATCGACACATGGCGCACTAGCATTGGTCTGCTAACCCTACATAAAAGACAAAAAAATAATATTAAAATATCATAAAAAAAAAACACACACACAAAAAAAATTCATTTTAAAATATGGAAAATGGTTATTAATAACCACATAACAAAAATCATATATTAATGTGTTTCCATATTGCACAAACCAAAAATAACTTAACTAAAAGTAAAGTGAATATGGTTATTAAAAGTATTGATATGGTTATTAAAAGTATGGCTATGACATAACTATATGCCCCATATTTAAAACTTAACCACCCACCAACGTATAACTATGTGATACGTTAATACCCCATCGCATTTAAAGGAGAGCGAGCGGGGATTAAACCCGCCTAGCCCACGTGGGCCGGCCCCCACCTGGCAGCCCCATGTGGCATACATCACACCAACAAAAAACCCGTAAAATGCAACGGTTACAAACCATATAAAATATAAATGCAACTGCCGAACCAAAAAAACAACTTAACGCGCCATATTAAGGAGGGGCGGGATTTGATTCCACGACCTCTCCTCAACCATTCGATTATCTTATCCAGCATGCCAACGACTTCTCTGGGGACATTCGCCCGAAATTCTTATAAAAACTCATTTATTTAGTGCACGGAGGCCAAGGAGAGCGCGGAAATCAAGATGGTGTTTTTATTGCAAGTGGAACCATGAGCCTAGAAAAAGAGCAGGCGGAACCTTAATTGAGCCACATTCTCAGGAGGGAAAATTTTTGCCAGTGTTCAAATTGGACAAATTTTATGTCAATCTTACACCTCTCAGCGACACAAAACTGATGGCACAGTCATAATTTTGATCTGAGAAGCAGATCTTCAGATGACTCGAAGGAGGGAACCTTTGAGGAATCTAGGGGGAATCTAAAAGATTCCTATGGCCCCAAATTTGCACTTCGTCAGAATTCGGAAATTTGACAGTTAATTTTACACTACTTTACGCCACAAATCTGATGGTGCCATCAGATTTTCCATTTGATCATTTCATTTTTCAGCCACTTTTCAAAGTGGAGTGTAGTTGTCAGCATTCAACGTGTGAGTAGTCATTCCATGAGATTTGATGCCACGAGATTGATGGTACGACCAACTTCAGCAGTTTGACATCCTTTTCTTCAGATGGCCCCAGGATATGAGGTATATGCAGTGTGTTCATGTACTTATTTTTTATATGAGATGTATTGTGTTGCACAGATCCTTGTTTGATGTTTGATGTGGGATCTTGTTTTCTTACTTGTTTCATGATTCCTTCTTGATGTGTCATATAACCATTTGTGGGATGCACTTGTTGTCATGATTCATCATGTTTTATTTGAGATCCCTTTGTTGTCATGTTGATGGGATACTCATGTTGTTTCCATGTATGTTTGAATTGAGATCCCTTTGATGCCATGTTGACGAGATGCTCATTATTATCGTATGTGAAATTATGTCATACTGATAGGAGTCCTTTTTTGACTGAGAGTTCCTGCAGTGGAACATGTCTTGGAGCCACTACTGCGTGAGGGAATATTCCTTGTATGATAGAGAAAACACATGCCTGTACATCATCACTCCTTCCAACACTTAATGCAGCGGCCTACACCATCTTCACACCGGGCCCGGAGACGTAGTCCTCTTGGAAGAACTCCATTATCAACACCTTGTGTTTTATGTTGTTGATTATTGTCATGTTCCTTCTTCTTTACAGCATGTGTGTGTGTTCCTTTATGCTCTTTTAAAAGAAATTATAATCACATCACGAAAGCAAAAGATCTTGGTTAAATATGGGAATTGAGTCAACTTGGATCAGCACAAGATAACAAAATATTATTATTCAAAATATCAGCCCAGGATTAATTGTTTGAGCATATTTAATCAGTTTAAATCAGAGATTGAGTTTTAAACAACAAAAAAGTGTTTGAAGACCTACAAATGACATACATAAGAGTTAGTTGGAGAACACACTGAGGGAGACCAATCAGTTCGATTTCTGGAGCGGGGTTAGTTGAGAAATTCGAACAAGTGGTCTAGAGAGCAGCAAGTATAGAACAGAGAGTTGGGAACAACACCAGGGGAATAGCACAGAGGTTGGATAGGCAAACGCAGAGGCTGCAGACTATGCGGCCACTGGAGGGCCTGTGTGGGTGATGCAGAGAGGCCCAGTGCTGATGTAGAGAGGTAGGGGCTAACACAGAGGGTCTAGGAGCAACGCAGTGGTCATCTAGGTTGATGCTGAGACTGGGGGAAGTGCTGAAGAATTTTATCTTTGATGGGTAAGCCAATTTAGCACACAGTGGTACTGAAGAATTGTTGAATAATAAAATCCTCCCTTGTTGCACCGGTTTTCCCACATTGGGTTTTTCTGGGGACTGATTGTCCAAAATATTTGTGTCAATGTGTTAATTCTTGTACATGTGTTTGTTTATATATTATGATGTGATATCTGTAGTAGAATTTATTTTAATGTTTACTAAAGGATTTTCATAAATAACTTATCGGGAAATAAGTAGGTAAAATAAATCAGTTGTTGCAATGATAGAATTTTCACATGGTATCAAAGGAAGTAATCAGAGACAGGAAGGGAAATTCAATTATGGGTCGAGACCATGATGCAGAGGCATCTACGTTGGGATACTTGCACAGATTTCCAAAAAATTACATAAGAGAAAGTGATTTCGATTTCTCTATGTTGGATTCCAGGCTGGAAGAAGAAGTGGTTTGTGTGACTAGCTCTGCATCATTAAAGGTATGGTATATAGATAGTGGGGCCTCTTGGCATATGATGGAAATTTGGGAATGTTTCTCAGATTATTAAGAGGAGAAGATGAACTTTCAGATCACCATGGCGAACAAGGCAAAATGTACTCCACTAGGGAGGGGTACCATAGTTTTTCAAACAGAAATGGGAGAGCGGTTTCGTGCTACCAATGTCGCAACTTCAAGGCAAAGGCTATGACATTTTCTTCATCAAGGAGAAAGTATACATCAAAAACCTGAGCTGGAAAAAGAAAGTGCAGATCAGGATCAAAAGTAACAGGTTGTACAGACTAAAACTAGAATCACCAATGACACTAATAGGCAGTCATGGCAACAAGGATTTGAACGAACTATGGCACAAAATAATGGGACATTTTCACCATGGGGATCTAAGAATCCTTAGGAGCACTATAACAGGAGTCCTAGATATTAGTACGGAATGAGATGATGTATGCAGAGGATGTGCTCTAGGAAAGTATGCCAAGGCATCATTTCGTAGAAGTAAAAACAGGGCCAAGAGTGTACTAGGATTGATACACTCAAATATATGTGGACCCTTGTCCACTAAAGCTCTTAGTGGTGTTGATTACTTCCTTACCTTCATTGATGACCACTCAAGGAAAACTTGGATTTATTTTCTGAAAACCAAAGACAAGGTTTTATGTCGATTCAAAGAGTTCAAGGCTTTGGTGGAGAATCTGACTGGGAAGAAAATAAAAGTTTTGCACTCAGATAATGGTGGAGAGTATGTCGATAAGGACTTCACTAATTTTTGCACTAAGGAGGGAATCAGAAGAGAGTGGACAGCTCCGTACAATCCGGAGCAGAGTGGAGTAACAGAAAGAAAGAATAGGACTATTGTAGAAGCAGCTAGGGCCATGATGTATGATCAGGATATGCCAAAATTCCTGTGGACAGAAGCATGCAACACAACAGTTTATGTTCAAAATAGAACTCCTCATCAGGCATTGGGCAAGATTACTCCAGAGAAAGTCTTCACAGGGAAGATGCCTGAAGTAAGTCATTTCAAGATAGTTGGGAGCTTAGCATATTTCCACATACCCGAGGAAAAGAGGAAGAAGTTGGATCAAACTGTAGAGAAAGCATATCTAGTGGGATATAGCGAGAATGCTAAGGCATACAAAATCTATCTTACAGGGAGCAGGAAGGTAGTAGTTCAACGAGATGTGAAGTTCATGGAAGACAGGGATTTCAGAAAATCTCGAGAAATGCCTTCCAAGGAGCAGTCAAAAGAGTAATTGTTGGTCAAACCTCTTCAACCAACAGAAGAAAATAATTCTTCCTCGTGTCAGGAAGAATCATAGGATGAGGAGGAGCTAACAAAAGCACCTTGCTAGCAGAGGAAGAAGGAGCAGGGAACTTCGTCATATTCTGCGAGATGCAAGGGAGTTCATCAGTGTGCCAAGGAATGATAAGAGGGAATGAAAATAGCCAAATAGATATCAGGCATTAGTAGCTCAGGATGGGGAGCCGGCCAGTTTTCAGGAGGCATCTCAACATCACATTTGGCTGGATACGATGGTAGAGGAGTACAACTCCATAATGGTGAATGATGTCTGGGAGGTAGTGCTAAGGCCTAAAGATATATCAGTGGTAGGTTTGAGATGGATCTACAAGATCAAATATGCTACAGATGATAGTGTTGAGAAATACAAAGCCATGTTTGTGGCTAAGGGGTATGCTAGAAGGAAGGAATTGACTACGAAGAGACCTTTGCCCCAGTAGCTAGGCATACATCTATTAGAAGCATGATATCTCTTGCAGCACAAATGGGGTGGGAGATTCATCAGATGGATGTCAAAACGACATTTCTAAACGGTGTGATAAAATAAGAGGTATACATTGAACAACCAGAGGGTTTTGAGACACATGAGAAGAAGTCTCATGTATGCAGATTGAAGAAAGCCTTGTATGGACTGAAACAGGCACCTAGAACATGGTATGGGCGAATCGATGGCTACTTGCAGGAAATGGGATTTATCAAGAGTGACGCAGATTAAAATATCTACTATCTAGTTGTAGAGAATGAGCCTATAATGTTAGTATTATATGTGGATGATATTTTCCTGAAAGGATCATCCAGGCTCATAGGGGACTGCAAGAAGAATATAGCCATGGAGTTCAACATGAAGGATTTGGGACGAATGCATTATTTCCTGGGGTTGGAAGTTTGGCAGCAAAAGGGGAGATCTTCCTTGGGAAAGGGAGATATGCTACAGAAATCCTAAAGATATTTAGGATGGAGGAATGTAGACGCATGGATACTCCAATGATAACCAACTGGAAGAAGATTGATGCATCAAAAGACAAAGATGTTGATCCCACCTTATACAGGCAGCTCATAGGGTCCCTAATGTAACTGGTCAATACCATGCTGGACATTTGCTACGTTGTCAACACCCTCAGTCAATTCATGGTGGATCCGAAGAGGGCGCACTAGGTAGAAGCCAAACATGTTCTCAGGTATTTATAGGGAACAGTTGATTATGGACTCTTCTACACAAGGGATAAGGATATCATATTGAGTGGGTTAATTGATGCAGATTGGGCAGGAAGTTCAGTGGATCGGAAATGTACCTTTGGGTATTGTTTCAACATTTGATCAAGAATGACCTCCTGGTGCAGTAGGAAATAGAAATCTGTGGCTCTGAGCTTAGCTGAGGCAAAATACATGGCCGCAAGCACAGCTTCATGCAAGGCCATATGGCTCAGAAAACTACTAGTGAACCTATTCAGAAGAAAGATGGAGGTGACCGGGATCATGTGTGGTAATCAAATTTGCATCAAGCTCTTTGAGAATCTAGTGTTTCACGATCAGTTAAAGCATATTGATATTCCGTGTCACTTTTTCAGAGATTGTGTCCAAAATATGATTATCATTTACTAGCAAAATTTTCCTGTCTTGTGAAGGTATATTTATATATTTGTAATGTAAAGAGGGAGCATAGCCACAGGGGCAGCGTACTCAAGTTAATATTCAAGTATCAAATTATTCATTAACAATTGGTATCATCAATTGGTATCAGTTGTTTGCTGCATAAGGACAAGCATGAAAGATATTGGCTAATGGTGTTTTCCGCATATTAATGTTGTTTGAGTGATCAGAATATGAGATGCAGATTTGATGAATGGATTCACTGTTGTGATGCTTTTAGACTATTCTAATTGGTAATTGGTATGAAGCATCAGATTTGTGGTGAAAATAGAATGATTAGAGGAGGATAACACTTAATTATCAAGTGCTCAACAATTGGTATCAGTGGCACTGATTCAATAATTGGTGTCATTGATTTTAAAGGTATTATCAATTGGTATCAATTGTTATTAGTTTTTTTTCAGGAGCATGGTCTTCATCTTGTCAGTATGAGATTTCCAATCCAAGCATTGGTGAAAGAGTCCTTACTTAAATGATGGTAATTTTCATAATGAGACAAATTTTAGATAGTGAGTCTCTGCCATTAGAAGTATGTAAAGAAGAGTATGAGTCGTTGGTTTAAGCATGCATTCATGAGAGTTCCTCTATGTTTGTCATGAAAAAAACTTTGACAAGTTGATGGTGTTAGTTATAGGATAGTTTGTTGCTATAGGTCAGGTGTATATGTCTAGGAAGGCACTATTATGAATGTCAGCCTAGTTGAGACTCAAACCACGAGGAATTATTCTTCTCATGGCTTAGTTGTAAAAGCATGTGTCATTATATTAAGAGATCTCTCTTGACTACTTGAGATATAGATTGGGAGTAATTACTCATCTCATTTCAATTCAATCTTCTTCACAAGACAAAGAGGAAGTTACTTGGATCAGATCATAGATATCTGAGTTTTTCATCATGAGAAGAAGCAATTGATAGGTCCACATGATCAGAAAGGTAGAGGAAGATTGTTGATAGGGGGAGCATGTTAGTATCTTTTCCATTAATTTCAAAGGGGGAGAAGTATTGTTGGTCAAACAAAATATGGAGGGGAAAGGTGGAGATGTATATAATAAAAAAAAACAAAAGTAAGATGCAACAACCCCCGGTTGATTTTCCATGTAAATGGAAGGACATTATAAAAGAAAAATAAGACCAAGGTCATGGGACACATATTCCAAGTTGAATGAGGGGACAGACATATATTGGGCATCGCTTGTGGTTAATTATTGACTATGGAAATTGGCATTGGAAAATGAAAAAGGAAACAAATGGTAATTAATTAAATAAATAAAGGAAAATAGGAGGAAAAGAATATGAAGAGGCAATAATATGCATGCAAGGGAGAATGAAAGAAAAAGGAAAAGGAAAGGAAAATAAAATTAAAAAAGAGAGAGAACATTTTATGATTCTCTTGGTTACATTCTATCACTCTTCTTGGTTACATTCTATCACACTCTTATCACTTTTGGAGGAGAAGGAGAGAGAGAGTGATACAAAAAGAGAAGAGATCACTTGGACACAAACAAGCAAGCAAAAGAAAAGCAAGGGAGCACTAGGAGAATGTGGGAAGAGCAACTACACCAAGAGGATTTTGTAGGTAACATGTTGCATGTGTGGTTTTCTTGTTGGGATTTGAATGCATGGTGCATGCATTTGGGTTACATGATTATTTTACTATCATTGGCATGGGATTGCCTGGATTGATAGTGCGCTTAGATTTTCCTCGACATTTTCTGGATAGCCATGGTCCGTTGGGATTCATTTTTGGCTGAGCTTTGGATTTCCAAAATATTTTGGATCTGTGTGAGGTGATATCAAGAAAATCCCAAAGGTTGGGGTGGAGTTGGTTTTCTCCAATAATCCCTTGATAGGTAGGTGGATACAAGAAAATTCCTATGGGTATGATGAATAAATTCTAAGGTATCCAAGTTTGTGTTGGTTTGGTGATCTTTGGACTCGTTTAGTTGAGGTCACAATGGCTTGAGCGGGGAGGTGCTTTAATCCCTAGAGTCACTATTTGGTTATATTTGGTTTATCCCATGAGATCCCACATTCATGCTTGGAATATGGTATGGGGGTGATTGGATGAAATAAATATTTTGTTCAGACCAATCTATAGTCGGGTGGTACGTGGAAGTCCCTGATTTGGTTAGAATTTTCATATGTTATTATTTGTTGATTCTTATTCATATTAATGAGAAAAAAAAATTATTTTACGTATGATTTTATGACTGGTTTTCATGGCTCCATTATGGTTAAATACTGGTTACATGCATGGTATATTTCTCATTTTATGATGTGTTCTTGTTATGGATCCATTCCATGGTTTGATGGGCTCTTGGTTATCTTACATGGATGCATGAGATAACGTGTGTTGTTGCAACTAGTAATAGAGGGTAGCAAAGCTTCTTGATGATTCTTTGATGAAATTATTGAATCAATGAACATATATGCATTTATGAGCTACAAGTACCTTGTCTACAAAGTGTTTGCATAAATGAATATTGTGTGTTTTGTAAGTTTGAGTATGATTAGAGCCTAGAAATTGATTCTAGAGGCTCTAGTAGTTGGATGACGGAGTTCTGGAAATTTATGGGTAGATTCGGGAGTGGCCTAAAGACTAGCATAAAAATTCGAAACAAAGTTCGTGGCCACATCCATAGAACAAGGGAATTTTGGTTATAGCCGCATGGAAGATGCATTGTGCGTGAAGTTGGAGCCTTCTAGCCACATGCACTAGCATGCATGAGTACGATTGGGCTTTAAAGTCGGGTCGAAAGAAAGTTTCAGCTTAGGGAAGGATCACCAGTGGGTGTTGCTTGACATCTGGGAGATCAGGTGTCCCTAGGAAGTTGTAGTAAAAGTGTCAATAATCCACTTCCATATCTGGAACTTGGATGTTGGGTCATGCATAGTCACTCTCAACTCATATTTACCTTGGTGAGCTTGTACCTCTCTGGTATCGGTGTTACAAATTAGTATAAAAGTGAGGTTTACAACGTTGGACCTCAGGATAAATGCGGACAGTTATGGTTATCATGCATGCAATTATGGTTATAAATTTTGATTATCATATTGATTCATGCTTTATCTTTCTATGTTGTTTCTATTATTATATATTGTGCTAATTTGGACTGACGTGAGCAGATGCAATAGCCTCCCCTGAGATACATTGAGATATGATTTTGATTATGTCTTCTATTTGGTTCATATAACATGGTATGTTTGCAGGAAATAGAAGGCCAAAATATGAAGAGCAGAATGGTGGATTACAGTTCACATGAATCCCTGTACAAGCCTGAAGATAAATAAATGGAATGGGAGAAGTCAGTTGAGCAACAAGGAGAGGAATATTCTCCTGATCTAGCATATACATTGAGGAGTTTGAAGGTAGAGATTAGAAGTTGTAAAGCAATAATAACTGGTTGATAGAGGCACATGAAAGACTTGTAACGCTTAAGGAAAGCAAGTTGAAGTCAATGCAATTATCTTTCAGAGCCTTTCATATTTGCAAAAACTAGGGACAACTGGGAACCAATCATGGAGATAGGTAGGAAGGAAAGACTAATGGTGCAGATGGAAGCATGTCTTAGAAAATGTACGAGATGAACCATGGTGACACAATAAAAGGTGGTGGATCCTTGAGTACATATGTATTTTACCTCTTCTTCCATGAGACATCATCACCATCACTGCCAACATCATAGGAGGAGCGAGTATTTTCCAAAGGAATTCAAGAAAGCAAAGCCTCCTACTTTTGATGGGAAAATGAAGAAATAAGAAGATGCAAAAGCATGGGTGCTTGGGATGAAGAAAATTTTCAGACTGCATGATTACTTAGAGAATATGAAAGCTAAGATAGCTACCTTTAGTCTCAAAGGAAAAGTAGATATTTGGTAGGAATATGTTAATAATGTCAAAGGCATCAAAGAAGGGAAGCTGACTTGGGATGAGCTTGAAACACTCTTCTAAAAGAGATACTTGTTTGAGAGGTATTATGATGGAAAGGCCAAGCAATTTTATGAGCTCAATAAGGGTTCCATGATAGACGAAGAATACACAAACAAAATTTCTAGAGTTGTTGAGATATGTGCCCTATATCAAGGATTACAAAGCAAATATCCAAAGGTTCATTAGTGGATTTCCATTAGAATTCAAAGATTGGATTGAGTTTGATGAGCCATAGTCTTTGGAGGAAGCCATCAGAAAGCTAAAGCATTGTTATAAACAATCAAATCGTAAGCCTGAGTTCAATCGTGACTAGAAGGGTAATGAGAAGACTAAAGGAAAATTTCCCAAGAAGCGAGGAAGATCTCAGGATGCAGGTGGGAAGGTAAATGTGGCTCCTTAAAAGAAGTTTAATGCAGTTGAGAAAGGACATGGGTCTCATCTTGGAGAGAAGCAAAATAAGGGCAGTGGCAGGGAATGTTGAAGTGTTGGATTTGTGGTAAAGGCCATTGTAAGAAGGATTGTCCATTGTACTATGGTAGAAGGCCACAAATCCACAGTGCTTAGGAGGTGTAGACAGTTGGGGATGTAGGCCAGAGCGTTCCCTGAATCTATGCAACACTTTATAATAGGTAGGAAGACAATCAAAAATATATTATTGAGATGGAAGGTAAGCTTTGTGATCGAGTTGTTTCCATTATTTATTGATCTTGGATCTAATTATAGCTATGTCAGTCCTAACTTGGTGGATCAATGTCATTTGAATAAATAAGTGCATGCATACAATTGGTTGGTGCAATTGGCTACAGGGACGAAGAGAAGAGTTCATTACTGGGTAAGATCTTGTGCATTTGAGCTTAATGGCATGCCTACAACAGCACACCTAAATGTGCTTCCTTTGGGAGCATATAGCACGCTTTTGGGCATGGATTAGCTATTATTCATAGGACCAAGGTAGATTGTTATGAGAAGGCCATTGAATGCCTAGATGATGATGGAGAAAATATATTCTTGTAGGGAAATAAGAAGCCTACATTAGTGAGAATGGTTACAACTATGTGAGCTAAGTGCATCCACAGGAAAGGGTGTGTATTGTTTGCAATGCATGTTTCCAGTGATAAAGGGAAGGATGATGAGGATGATGAAGTCCCGAAAAAGTATCTTGTCTTGTAAAAGTTTCAGGATGTACTATTTCCTATAGATATTCCATAGCTTACTCCTCACAGAGAGGTGGATTTCTCTATTGAGTTGGTACTAAGAGCAACACCGACATCAAAGGCACCATATAGGATGAGCACTCTAGAGTTGGTGGAGTTGAAGTTTCATATTAAAGAGATGCTTGATAAGGGATACATAAGGCCAAGTGTGTATCCTTGGGGTTGATCCAAAATGGATCCAAAAACCCTCTAAGTCTTCAAAATATTTTAAAAGATCAAAACTATCGCATGAGGAAGAACCCTTCGAAAAGGCAGAAAACACTATCGGCAGTGAAAAACAGTAAGAAACAGTGGAAAAACAAGTTATCAGCAGCGATGCACAGGAGCCATCAGATTTGGCCGATCAACGGTCCAGTTATGATCATCACATCACAATCGGCGGTGACAGGCGGAGGCTATCAGGGACAACCATATAACAGTTGCGATCACGATTAGCGCGGGTCAACAAGGACTGTCGATCAAGCGCGCAGATCGACGACCCAGGTTAACACGTGATATCACAATCCGCAAATACAAAGGAGCGCATACCAGACGGCCCATGGCTTATGCGATATGCAGTTGTGACAAGTCGCATCGCAATATCACGTCGAAGCAGTACAACGGAGCGGGGATACATATATATGACCGATGCAATGAAACCGGACCCGAAAGGGTTTGTAAATGCCAATATATAATATTTCAAATCCGTCTAAAGCCATTTTACGGGATTTTTCAATGTTTGTAATGTATTTTTTTAATACAAAGGGAAACCATGGAATGGGCACTTGCAACATGCAATAAGCGATTACAAGCGGACCCGATATGAAGTATAAAGCGGATTTATGAATATTTGAAGTCCGATGAACCATATTTTGGCGGATTTTTCCCATGTTTGAATGTATTTCTCTGTGTAAATAGGGAATGGCTATTTCAGAGATTTCAAAGGTCCGATGGACTCTCCGTTGTGGAACAGGTGGCCACCTTCCCTGAAGGCGTTTAGCAATGATTGTTAACGCTCATAGGGGGATTCGAGTGGACAGAGGTTGGGAGCTAGAGAGTCCAAGAAGGGGAAACGAATAGACAACGCCAATTGGCTTTAAAGCCACAGAAGATAGAAGACAGAGACAAGAAATGTTGAGACAGAGAGCAAACACAAACAGAGAGTCAGTGAGGAGAGTCTGTGTACTCAGAAAGACTTGGGGGGGGGTCCAAGTAAAGCCTTGTTGTTTTGTATATGTTGTGTGAGATTCAAATTGAGCTCACTTTTGTAAAAACTCTGCTTCTGAAGACATAATAGAGAGGTCACCATTAAAGGCTGGACCAGGAGACGTAGCCCAGGAGTGTTGGGTGAACTCCTTATTAAACTTGTTGTGTTTATGTGTGTTTTTCTATTATGTTCTTTAACTGCTTCATTGTCTATGTATTTTGCAATCTTATCGATCCATTGCACAAAGTAACATAGGAAAATCCATGCACATGAGTCTGTAATACCTTAATAATTGTCTAAGATCTCATTATCAGATCAAGTGGTATCAAAGCTTTAGGTTTGCTAAGGTTAGACAAGCTTGTGCTAGATTGTTGAATGCTAACTAGGTCAAAGCTCAAATTAGGAGAAGGAGAACTGGTTGAGGCTAACCCAGAAATTGGAAGAGTCTATCCTAGGAGGAAAATGGCAGAAGAAATTCCCTTGGAATCAGACGCTCAGTTCATGGACAGTTTTATGACCATGAGAGCCATGGTGGAAGAAATGTATCGAGAATTTAAGAAAGGTCGAGGTGAAAGTCCTTCAATCTCCAAATAAGACAAAGGAATAGAGGAACCTCTTCTAGGTGTCCATCTAGAAGGCAAAGGGAAAGGAGAAAAGCCTCCTCCATCAACACCTCCTTTAGCCTTGAAAATAAAAAGAAGAAAACATCTTTGATTAAATTAGATGTAAAGTTTGATTTTCCAATCCATGATGGAGAATTAAATGCAGAAAAGCTAGATAATTGGATTAGACAGATTGACGTGTATTGCAGGGTACAGAACATCGATTCAGAAAGGAGTAAGATTTAGTTGGCTAGCCTTCGCCTTGGAGGAACTACCCTGGTGTGGTGGGAAGGCAAGACCCAAGCTGATTTGAAGAAGCATGGTAAAATTCTTTCTACCTAGAGTGAATTTGTTTATGCCATTAAAAAACAATTCTATACACTAGCTTATATGCAGCAAGCAATGATGAGGTGGCAAACTCTTTGCCAACTAAAGGGGCAAAGTGTACAAAGCTATACCTAGGAATTTAGAAAAGAGCTTTAATTATAGGCATTTCTCTAGACTCACCTGAAACTTTGTTGAAGTATATAGGTGGTCTGCATAGCTATTTGAGGCACATCATTCTCATGTTTAACCCTACTAGCATAAATGAGGTATCAGTTGAGGCTACACATCTGGAGGCTAGAGGCAAGAATCTGAACCCAGAGATTGTGGGGTCATCAAAACCCACTGCAAGTAAGAACAAGGAAAAGAGGAAGCAAAAATGGAAAGAGAGGAAGGCAAACGTTGTACAGAAAGACAAACCTTCATGCACTCACTACAAGAAGGATGGGCATGATGATGAAAATTGCTGGTCTTTGCATTTGGAGAAGAAACCCAAGAAGTTCGATGGAGAGAAGAAGAAAATTGTTGATGCTATTCAGAAAGATTTGGGGTCAGACTCAGGTGATGAAACAACAACCACAACTACAGGTATAAAAGGTAAAAATTATGAAGCATCTACTAGTAATTCTGCACAATCTATTAATAATGAAGAAAATGAGAGGAAAAGATATGAGCTTTTTCATATTAGAGTTATTTCCAAGCACCAAAAGATTGATACTTTATTTGATAGTGGTTCACAAGTAAACTTGATTTCTAAAGCAATTGTAAAGAAGTTGGGATTACTAACAACACCTCACAAGAGGCCATATCCATTAGGTTGGGTATGTGATAAAGCAAAGCTACAAGTGACTAGACAATGTAAACTTAGGTTTGCATTTAGGTCAACATTTGTAGATGAGGTTGAGTTAGATATAGCTCCCTTGGACATATGTGGTATTGTTTTAGGAAGTCCCTACTTGTATGATAGAAAAGTAATTTTCTATAGAATTGAAAATAAGTATCAACTCACAAAATATGGAATAGAATATATTGTAAGAGCTCATCAACTCAAATATACTCTCATAAACTCAGGGTAGATGAAAAGAATTGTAAATTCATGCAAGCAATTTTTACTAATGGTTGTAAAGGAAAAGAACCCTGATAAAACCAATCTATTTGAGGGTTGTGATGCTAAACAAAAAGCTGCTTTAGAAAAAGTTGCTTCAGAATATGATATCCTATTTCAAGAACCTAAAGGTCTGCCACCAAAAGGGAAATTGTACATGATATTCGTTTGCAGCAAGATGCTCCATTGCCTAACATCGGATTGTACAGGTTATCCACTTTAGAAAATGCAGAGATCAAGAATCAGGTACAGGAGTTACTCGATAAAGGTTTCATAAGGCCAAGCACATCACCATGCGGATCTCCAATCCTGTTGGTGAGAAAAAAAGATGGTTCGTGGAGGATGTGCATTGATTATAGAGTACTGAATAAAATAATGATCAAGAATCGTTATCCTCTTCCTCGCATAGATGATCTATTAGATCAGTTAAAGAAGTGGTTTACTTTTCCAAGTTGGACTTGTGTAGTGGCTACCATCAAGTTAGAGCTGCAGAACAAGATGCATGGAAGATTGTTTTCAAAACAAAGCAAGGGATGTATGAATGGCTAGTTATGCCTTTTGGATTAACTAATGCTCCTGCTACTTTCATGAGAGTTATGAATGATGTACTCCGACCTTTTATTGATGATTTTGTAATTGTAGATTTATATGACATAATTTTTTTCATTAAAACATGGGAAGAACATTTGAAGCATGTAAAGCAGACTCTAGATGTTTTGAAAAGAGAAAATCTCTATGTTAAATTATCAAAATGTGAATTTGGAAAAACATATTTGAATTATTTGGGTCATAATGTAGGGGGTGGTGAATTGAAGATAGATCCCTCTAAAGTTGAAGTCATTGTGAACTAGCCTAAACCTAAATCTCCTACAGAAGTTAGAAGCTTCGTAAGAGCAGCACAATATTGGAGAAAGTTTATTGCTAACCTTTCCTTGATTGTAGCTCCCTTACATGCTTTAACAGGATTGAATAAGGTGTTTAAGTGGGGAGGCAAACAGCAGAAAGCCTTCTACACCTTGAAAGAAAAAATTAGTACAGCGCCAGTACTAGCATTGCTAGATCTTCAAAGACCATTTGAGATTGAAATAGATGCCAGTGACTATGCCATGGGAGTAGTGTTGATGCAACATGGTAAACCCATATGCTATCATTCTGAGACATTTAATTCTACAGTAGTTAATTATCCCACATATGATAAAGAATTGTATGCATTAGTACAAAGTGTGAAAAAGTGGAAACATTACTTAATGGGCAAAGAAACAGTCATCTACACAAACCATCAACCACTTTAGTATTTGCACTCACAAACTAAATTGCAGCAATCAAGACACTATAGGTGGATGGGTTTTCTACATCAGTTTCATCTAGTCATCAGATATAAGAAGGACATACACAATAAAGTTGCAGATATGTTATCAAGACCAATCATAAATGCGTCTACTATACTTAAGCATAATTCAGTATCACATGAAAGCTACTTTGAACAATATGTTCAAGATGTAGATTTTAAAGATGTATATGCAAATTTAAGTAGGGCAAACACGTAGAAGAATTGGATTATCATTTTAAGGACCAACTCTTGTATCATTTGGGAAAGTTATGCATTCCTCAAACTGAAAGAGTTAACATAATCCGAGAAGCACATACTTCTCTAATATCAGGTCATTTTAATGTAAGTAAAACAGTTGCACAGCTACAAAGGTTCTCTTATTGGCCAAGAATGCATGAAACAATTTCTAGATATATTAAAGGGTGTACCATGTGTGCTAAAAGCAAGCCAACAATAGAAAACTAGGCTTGTACACTCCACTTCCAGTTCCTTCTTATCCTTGGGAAAGTGTTTCCATGGACTTCGTTGGGGGATTGCCAAAATCTAGAAATGGTCATGATTATTTATATGTTATTGTGGACGGGTTTAGCAAAATGTGTATTTTAATACCTTGTAACAAGCAGATTACAACTGAACAAACAACAAAGTTGTTCTTTCAGCATGTATGGGTTCATTTTGGGTTACCCACTTCCACTGTATCTGATCGAGATTCCCGATTTGTTGGGAAGTTTTGGTCGAGTCTGTGGGAACTGATGGATACCAGACTAAAGAAGAGCACAAACTTTCATCCACAAACAGAGGTGGTCAACAGGATAGTGATCCAGTTGCTCAGAGGCTATTGTAGCAAGCATCCCAAGCTTTGGGATGAACATTTGTGTTATGTGCAACATGCTTACAACCGTGCTAAGCACTCTTCTACACAAATATCTCCTTTTGAGACTTGTTTTGGTTTTATACCAAGGTCTCCCTTGGATTTTGTCTTTAGTAAAGACATAGCAGTTGATGGACATGTTGATGTGGACAAAGCAACCAAGTTCGTTGAACAAATCCAAGAAATTCACCAGGCAATGCAGGAACAGTTGGAGAGAAGCCGGGCCAAGTGATAAGCATCGAATTGAACATAACTTCCAAGTTGGCAATCAAGTCTGGTTGTACATCAACAAACACAAAATGCAAGGTGAAGGAAAGAAGCTAAAGCCAATAAGGTATGGGCCTTTCAAGATACTTGATAATATCGGTGAGAACGCTTTTCACCTTGATTTGCCAGCTTACATGCTCATCTATTCAGTGGTTAATATAGAAAATTTAAGACTGTTCGAACCTTCATTAATTGAAGATCTCGAAGAGCAAAGTCCATTGCCTTCTATTGATGATCTGTTGCTTGAATATCTTAATGAGTTGCAGGAAGATACAGTTTTGGATAGGAAGGTGAGAACTACGTGCAGAGGGGATATTGAGTACCATAGAATTGGACTCAGGGGTTCAAAACCAAGTAATGCAAGATGGATAGAGATTGGACAAGTGAGGAAGATGTATCCTCACTTGATTGATGCTTAAAAACCAACTTTTGGCGTTCCAAAAGCCTTTTCAGCGGGAAGGCATGACCAAAATGGATCCAAAAACCCTATAAGTCTTCAAAATATTTTAAAAGATCAAAACTATCACATGAGGAAGAACCCTTAGAAAAGGAAAAAAACACTATTGGCAGCGAAAAACAGTAAGAAACAGTGGAAAAATAAGTTATCAGCAACGATGCACAAGAGCCATCAGATCTGGTCGATCAACAGTCCAGATCCGATCAGCACATCGCAATTGACGGTGACATGCGGAGGCTGTTGAGTCCCAATCTTACATCTTCCCTATATACCTTTTTATCCTTTTTCTCCAGTTACCTAAACCTCCAAGCTATCAAATCATTGCATATTAGTTTAAAAAGAGCATATAAATGGTTTCCTAACTATGTCTTGTGACTGCTGTTTGATTTAGATTTTTGCTCAACCAGCTGCGGAATCTTGTCACTTTCCGCAGCCAGAATCAGTTTCCGCAGCCTTTTTGTTGAAGTCTATGTTACAGGTGTCTACTGGAGAATCTGGCCACATGGGCAAGCTAAAAATTATGTGGACATGGAACGTGTCCCCTTGGTTTAGCCGAATCACTCACAGAAGCCCGTGGTCAAAGCCAGTCAAACGGTGGTCAACACTAAGAGTTTTGCGGTGGCAAGACTCTGTTTTTCATCACGAGGAGGATTGCGTGGCAAGATCCTAAATCTTAGGAGGTGTGCTAACACCAGGGGACTGCCCGTGAACCGAATCTAACAACCACCCTCCTTGGATTTATTTCTCACGGCTACCATACTGCTAGATTTCCGAATATGGTCATTTACGTGTCTATCTACTAGCGCAAATCTTAGGAATTAGTTATGTATTTCCTGCTATAAATAAAGCATCCTCGGATGCGTATAGACTAGCTTTTGATATGTAATCTTGAGTATTTTTACGAGCCATTGTGCTATGACTTAGTCCTTATGTTATGACTGTATTTCAATATATGAGAAGACATTGCTTTTAAGTTCAAATCCGTGATTGATTCCTGATTGGTTGAGGTTGCAAAGGGCCCCTGTACACCAAGGTTATGTAGTTACTGTATAGTTTCATGTTTTCTTCATTTACGCTCTTGATGCCATAGATGTTTGTTGTATATATTACATTGCTCATGGTATTCATGTTGTTTGTTGTCCATAGTTTCTTTTATGCTTTCTAATGACTATCAACTTATCAGTGTTTTCATTTCAGGTTCTAATAGATAGCCCGGGCAAATGCACATAGCTTTTTGATGACTTATGACATGATGGAATTATCTTGTTCTTCTGCTGATTTGTTTTCTTAGTTCTAATTCCAACACTATTTATTTCTTTCAGTTTTGCTTTGTTCATTTACTTTTCTGCAAGATACATATTAGACTATTCATGTCATTTTCAGTTACCTCCTATAGTCAGAGCGAGTCGAATGGTGAGGGATTGAGTGTGAATGTATAGTTTGATACTAGTTTATTTACTTTCGCAAGTTAGTGATTAGATTACTCATATCATTTTCGGTTACCTCCTATAGCCAGAGCGAGTCGAATGGTGAGGGATTGAAGGATGAATGTGTAGTTTGGTCTTAGTTTTATTTTATGCAATTTAGATATCAGATTACTCAATTTGTTTATGATTACCTCCTATAGCCAGAGCGAGTCGAATGGTGAGGGGTCAGAATATGAGTTGATGTGATATGGTTTAGTTTACTTTGCTTACAGCTTTTGAATTGCTTTGGGTTTAGTTTTTCTTTTTATACAATAGCAAGGATACTGGGTTTCATAGTCACTAGTTCACTGTTTGGCTCAATTAGAATTTAGGTACATCTTTATTTTCTCTCAGTAATTGATTTCATCATTGCAAGTTTGAAAACCTTTTGAAGACTTTGAAGTTTGGAAATTATTTTAAAGGTCACCATTGCCTTGAACACTTTTATCCATACTTGATTCTTAGAATTAGCACCTCACATTAGGAAATCAATAAGAAGATAAATCCAAAAACAAATCAAAAATAAAAAACGACAAAGAAATAAGAAAACGGTTATCTTGCATATATAGTGCACTTCACTTCAGCAGTTTACGACTCCCGGATTGACAATTTATATAGCAATTTTTAGGACACACTAAATTGACCAAACATTTTGCGCCGTTGCCGAGGAAGTGAAACTAGGTAGCCAATTTCTTGAAAATATATTATATATATATATATATATATTATATATATATATATATATATATCTATATATATATATATATAATATATATATATATATATATATATAATATATATATTATATTTATTTATATGTTATTGTGGACGGGTTTAGCAAAATGTGTATTTTAATACCTTGTAACAAGCAGATTACAACTGAACAAACAACAAAGTTGTTCTTTCAGCATGTATGGGTTCATTTTGGGTTACCCACTTCCACTGTATCTGATCGAGATTCCCGATTTGTTGGGAAGTATTGGTCGAGTCTGTGGGAACTGATGGATACCAGACTAAAGAAGAGCACAGACTTTCATCCACAAACAGAGGTGGTCAACAGGATAGTGATCCAGTTGCTCAGAGGTTATTGTAGCAAGCATCCCAAGCTTTGGGATGAACATTTGTGTTATGTGCAACATGCTTACAACCGTGCTAAGCACTCTTCTACACAAATATCTCCTTTTGAGACTTGTTTTGGTTTTATACCAAGGTCTCCCTTGGATTTTGTCTTTAGTAAAGACATAGCAGTTGATGGACATGTTGATGTGGACAAAGCAACCAAGTTCGTTGAACAAATCCAAGAAATTCACCAGGCAATGCAGGAACAGTTGGAGAGAAGCCGGGCCAAGTGATAAGCATCGAATTGAACATAACTTCCAAGTTGGCAATCAAGTCTGGTTGTACATCAACAAACACAAAATGCAAGGTGAAGGAAAGAAGCTAAAGCCAATAAGGTATGGGCCTTTCAAGATACTTGATAATATCGGTGAGAACGCTTTTCACCTTGATTTGCCAGCTTACATGCTCATCTATTCAGTGGTTAATACAGAAAATTTAAGACTGTTCGAACCTTCATTAATTGAAGATCTCGAAGAGCAAAGTCCATTGCCTTCTATTGATGATCTGTTGCCTGAATATCTTAATGAGTTGCAGGAAGATACAGTTTTGGATAGGAAGGTGAGAACTACGTGCAGAGGGGATATTAAGTACCATAGAATTGGACTCAGGGGTTCAAAACCAAGTAATGCAAGATGGATAGAGATTGGACAAGTGAGGAAGAGGTATCCTCACTTGATTGATGCTTAAAAACCAACTTTTGGTGTTCCAAAAGCCTTTTCAGCGGGAAGGCATGACCAAAATGGATCCAAAAACCCTATAAGTCTTCAAAATCTTTTAAAAGATCAAAACTATCACATGAGGAAGAACCCTTAGAAAAGGAAAAAAACACTATCGGCAGCGAAAAACAGTAAGAAACAGTGGAAAAATAAGTTATCAGCAACGATGCACAAGAGCCATCATATCTGGTCGATCAACAGTCCAGATCCGATCGGCACATCGCAATTGACGGTGACATGCGGAGGCTGTTGAGTCCCAATCTTACATCTTCCCTATATACCTTTTTATCCTTTTTCTCCAGTTACCTAAACCTCCAAGCTATCAAATCATTGCATATTAGTTTAAAAAGAGCATATAAATGGTTTCCTAACTATGTCTTGTGACCGCTGTTTGATTTAGATTTTTGCTCAACCAGCTGCGGAATCTTGTCACTTTCCGCAGCCAGAATTAGTTTCCGCAGCCTTTTTGTTGAAGTCTATGTTACAGGTGTCTACTGGAGAATCTGGCCACATGGGCAAGCTAAAAATGATGTGGACATGGAATGTGTCCCCTTGGTTTAGCCGAATCACTCACAGAAGCCCGTGGTCAAAGCCAGTCAAACGGTGGTCAACACTAAGAGTTTTGCGGTGGCAAGACTCTGTTTTTCATCACGAGGAGGATTGCGTGGCAAGATCCTAAATCTTAGGAGGTGTGCTAACACCAGGGGACTGCCCGTGAACCGAATCTAACAACCACCCTCCTTGGATTTATTTCTCACGGCTACCATACTACTAGATTTCTGAATATGGTCATTTACATGTCTGTCTACCAGCGCAAATCTTAGGAATTAGTTATGTATTTTCTGCTATAAATAAAGCATCCTCGGATGCGTATAGACTAGCTTTTGATATGTAATCTTGAGTATTTTTACGAGCCATTGTGCCGTGACTTAGTCCTTATGTTATGACTGTATTTCAATATATGAGAAGACACTGCTTTTAAGTTCAAATCCGTGATTGATTCCTGATTGGCCGAGGTTGCAAAGGGCCCCTGTACACCAAGGTTCTGTAGTTACTGTATAGTTTCATGTTTTCTTCATTTACGCTCTTGATGCCATAGATGTTTGTTGTATATATTACATTGCTCATGGTATTCATGTTGTTTGTTGTCCATAGTTTCTTTTATGCTTTCTAATGACTATCAACTTATCAGTGTTTTCATTTCAGGTTCTAATAGATAGCCCGGGCAAATGCACATAGCTTTTTGATGACTTATGACATGATGGAATTATCTTGTTCTTCTGCTGATTTGTTTTCTTAGTTCTAATTCCAGCACTATTTTTTTCTTTCAGTTTTGCTTTGTTCATTTACTTTTCTGCAAGATACATATTAGACTATTCATGTCATTTTCAGTTACCTCCTATAGTCAGAGCGAGTCGAATGGTGAGGGATTGAGTGTGAATGTATAGTTTGATACTAGTTTATTTACTTTTGCAAGTTAGTGATTAGATTACTCAGATCATTTTCGGTTACCTCCTATACCCAGAGCGAGTCGAATGGTGAGGGATTGAAGGATGAATGTGTAGTTTGGTCTTAGTTTTATTTTATGCAATTTAGATATCGGATTACTCAATTTGTTTATGATTACCTCCTATAGCCAGAGCGAGTCGAATGGTGAGGGGTCAGAATATGAGTTGATGTGATATGGTTTAGTTTACTTTGCTTACAACTTTTGAATTGCTTTGGGTTTAGTTTTTCTTTTTATACAGTAGCAAGGATACTGGGTTTCATAGTCACTAGTTCACTGTTTGGCTCAATTAGAATTTAGGTACATCTTTATTTTCTCTCAGTAATTGATTTCATCATTGCAAGTTTGAAAACCTTTTGAACACTTTGAAGTTTGGAAATTATTTTAAAGGTCACCATTGCCTTGAACACTTTTATCCATACTTGATTCTTAGAATTACCACCTCACATTAGGAAATCAACAAGAAGATAAATCTAAAAACTAATCAAAAATAAAAAACGACAAAGAAATAAGAAAACGGTTATCTTGCATATATAGTGCACTTCACTTCAGCAGTTTACGACTCCCGGATTGACAATTTATATAGCAATTTAGGACACACTAAATTGACCAAACATTTTGGCGCCGTTGCCGAGGAAGTGAAACTAGGTAGCCAATTTCTTGAATATATATATATATATATATATATAATATATATATATATATATATATATATATATATATATATATTATATATATATTTCAAGGAAGGTAAAATTGATGATTTCTCAAAGTATGCTCTCCTCTTGCACCTAGTGTGACCTGGAGGATCAGAAAAGATAGTTATTGATTCACTAATTTCTTGAGTATGCTCTCTTCTTGCACCTAGAGTGATCTGGAAGTTCAGAAAGAGAATTATTAACCCGACTTGAAGAAAATAAAAATGACATGCATAGAGCAAGAGATTCTAGGGGAAGGTTTATAGCTAGGGCCAAGAGTTCGATTTTTACAAATCCATCTACTCCAAGGTATAGACGAGATACACCTCCATCATCTCCAACTCACACTCCTAGCCTTAGGATCCCTGGAATTCAAGAGGCAATAGTTGAATTAGGAGACTCTCCCACACTATCCACGGAATCTGAGTTAGGCAAAGACCCTTTCTTTACTTCTACAGGAAAACACATTGTAATCGAGGAAGTAGAATCACCCGAGGAAGAAGAGGGAGAAATTCCTCCTCATTCACCATTAGTAGAAGAACAGGAGGACTCTGAAATCTCTGAGGAAGCTATCATGACAGAGGAAGTAGTAAACGGATTTGGAGGAGGTAGAGGTAGAGGTAGAGGAGGAGGAAACAATGGAGGAGGTAGGGGTAACAACGAGGGAAATAGGGATGGAGATAACTCATTTGGATTTCCTATAGTTGATGAGGAATCTCGAACAACAATGAAAAACATCTCACCATCTGTCCTCCCAAACTTTTATGGGTTGCAAAGTGAGGACCCTGAAACATTTCTATTTGAGTTTGAAGTCGTGTGCTGAACTTATGATTATATGGAAGACGCTCAAAAACTCAAGTTGTTTCCTTCAACATTGAAGGGAGC
This sequence comes from Pinus taeda, assembly GCA_000404065.3. Lineage (NCBI taxonomy): Eukaryota > Viridiplantae > Streptophyta > Pinopsida > Pinales > Pinaceae > Pinus > Pinus taeda. The sequence goes on from APFE030101843.1 coordinate 71,120, forward strand.
TGCTCTAAAATGGTTCATGGGATTGGTCACTCAATCTATTAGGACTTGGAATGATATGAAACAAATATTTTTGGATAGATACCTGGACTATTGTATGCCCACCAATCATAAGGATGAGGTATTCAAAATGGTACAAAAAGAAGATAAAAACTTGGAGGATTTACTGAAAGATTTCAATACAATCCTAAAAAGAGCAAAAATGATAACCTAATGAGAAACCTGAAAGCCTTTTTTATTAAAAGCCATTAGAGATGAATGGATATAATTTGAATATGATGGGGAAAGGAGATATTTCTCAACTCCACTTCATTAATAGCAGAGGTTATGTGTCCGTCTCTAGGGAAATCTAAAACTGGAAAAGGGCCTAGAGATCCTTCTCTCATTAGAGCAAACAAATCTGCAACTGGATCAGTAAGTAGGGTTGAGATTGGCAACATGCTTGATGAGTTCAAAACGGATATTCTAGGGAGTCTTAGTGAGCAACTAGACACCCTTAAGATACAAAACAAGCAGAAAGCAGAAGCTGAAGCTTTGGCCATCTTTTGTCCAAAATGTAGGAAGAAACATGCTCTAAGGGAATGCCCCTTGGATGCAAAAGTTGTAGAAACATGCGCGAATTGTTCATAAAGCCATGAGACCAAGGATTGTCCTTCAATTCCTGGGCTCAAAGCTGTCTTTCAAGAAGACCCAAATTCAACTGAGTCTCTCTGTTTTGTTTCAAGGAGACCTTGGCAGGGGCAACAAAATCAAGGGTTTAACAACCCCATGAACTTTCAACCCCCACCAAATTGGAATCCTTGGCAACAACCTTGGTCCCAACCTCAAAATCTATTTCAATCATGGGTACAAGGTATGCAAAATCCTTATGGGAGATTTGCTCATTTTTATCAATATCCTCCATCTTTTCAAAATCAACAAGCTCCACAACTTCCAAATCAAAATCCACAGCTTTCATTTCCATTTCCATAGCAACAATAACCTTCTCAACAGAATCCAAATTCCCAACTCTTTCTTCCATTCCAACAAAAGAAAAATCAACTACCTTCCCAGCCATTGCCAAATCCCAATAATAAAAACCCTCAAAATGCTTACATGGTAGAAGGACAACAATTTCCTACCTATATGATTTTTCCTCTCAATGATGTACAACTCAGATCTGGTAGAATTTTAGACAAGCCTTCTATAGATGCTCAAAAGCAAAGCATTTCTAAGGAAGAATCTCTTAAAGCCAATAAAGGTTTTGAAGCATCTCTTCAAAACCCAAGCACTCAAGAAGAAAAAGAAAAAGAGTCAACCCCCACAACTCTTATAGTTGAGCAACCTGCATCTTCATCCACACCTCCTTTTCCCCAAAGATTACAAATTGATAAAGGAGTGGAAAAACAAATCTTGTTGCCTGACTATGATTTTCTAGATGAATTAAAGAATGTCTATATCAATATTCCCTTGTTACAAGCCATTAGATAAATTCCTATTCTAGCAAAAACAATAAAGGAGTTGAGTCTCAAAAGACCAGGAAGCAAACCAAGAGATACAAGAAGAATCCACTTGGTAGGAAAATTTGCAGATATCATGATGGGAAAAATTACCATGCAGAAGTATGTAGATCCCGGTAGTCCAATTGTCAAAACACATATTAATGGGGTAGAAATTCCAAATACTTTGATTGATATAGGGGTTGCTATCAACATTATGAGTAGACAGACTATGGAACAGCTAAAACTTCCTAATCTTCTTTTTACACCTACTTTACTGCAACTTGCAGATCGATCAATTATCAAACCAGATGGTGTATTAGAATACATTTCGGTCTCCTTAGATTCTTGGGAATATCCAGTAGATTTCATGATTTTGACTCCCAAGAGTAATCTAGGAGGGCATCCAGTCATTCTAGGAAGACCTTGGCTAGCCACAGCTAACGCTTTCATTAGTTGTAGATCTGGGGATATGGACATTTCTGATGGTAATTCGACAAAGAAATTCAATTTGTATCCTCCGGCAAAAGAAATTACAGAAGTAGGAGATAATGAATGGGTCGATGATAAGGACATTATAAAACCTGTCTTTACCATTTCTAAAATCAGTGAAGATAGTCAAATTCTGAATACATTAGAAAATTTTGAAATATCTTCAGAATATGACCACACACAATTTCAGTTAGATTCTGACATTGAGTATTTATCATCTAGACAAATCTCTCTTTACTCTATGGAAGAGTTTGGTAGTTCCACCACTGAGATTTTTCTAGGTAAAACATTGAATATCAACAAAAACTTGGAAATATCACAACATGAAGAGCTAACCAAAATCTTGCAAAAACATTCTACTGCATTTGCATGGGAGTATACTGATATGAAAGGTATTGACCCTAAGACTTGCATTCATCACATCTACATCGAGGAAAATAGTAGACCAATCAGACAACCTCAGAGAAGGATGAATCCAAACCTTAGGGAGATAGTGAAAGAAGAGCTCCAAAAACTACTTAATGTAAACTTCATTTATCCAATTTTAGATAGCCGATGGATTTCTCCATTGGTTATAGTACCTAAAAAGAATGGTAAATGGAGGGTATGCATTGATTATAGGGAATTGAATAAAGAAACTTTGAAGGATCACTTTCCTTTACCCTTTATCGATCAGGTATTAGATACTCTAGCAGGAAAAAAAGTACTTTTAATTTCTGGATGGTTTTAGTGGCTATAATCAAATTCACGTGGCACCTGAAGATCAAGATAAGACCACATTCACCTGTCCATAGGGAACTTTTGCTTACCGAGTGCTTCCTTTTGGATTATGTAATGTGTTAGCTTCCTGCTGCAACAGGTATTCATTTTTCATGATTGGAATTTCACAGGCCAAATATGTCGTACTTTGGTTGCTGCAATGCTCCATATTTGCTCAAACAGTCTCCAAATGAAGAAGGCTACTTCAAGTTCATTCAATTGCCTTCAAATTTTGTAAAGTTATCCTGGTATCGCTACTTTTAGTTAAAGGGAGGTCCAAACAGTTTAATCTT